>PJEM01005796.1:11327-88490 GCA_004023845.1 Helogale parvula
CTAAATGTCCATCACCTGACGAATGGATCAAGAAGATGTGGTATATATTCACGATGGAGTACTACATGGCAATGAGAGGGAATGACATATGGCCATTTGTAGGAAAGTGGATGGACCTTGAGGGTGTCATGCTGAGCGAAGTAAGCCAGGCAGAGAAGGACAGATACCATATGTTTGCACTCATAGGTCTAACAGGAAAGCAGGAGAAACCTAATGGAGAACCAGGGGGAGCGGAGGAGGGAGAGAGAGATGAGGAGAGAGAGGGATGTAAAACTTGAGAGACTATTGAATGCTGAAAATGAACTGAGAGTTGAAGGGGAAGGGAGAGGGGGGAAAAGAGGTGGTGGTGATGATGGAGAGCACTTAAGGGGAAGAGCACTGGGTGTTGTATGGAAAACAAGTTGACAATAAAATAATATGGAAAAAAATTAAAAAAAATTAAAAATAAATAAATAAATAAATAAAATCAGTATACAATTTTTAGAATCTTCTTTTAAAAATATATTCATGTGTCTAATCTTACATCTTACTTACTAGAATAAAATTTATTTGTTTTCCTTGCAAATCCAGAAGCAGCTTCTCAAAAGACTCCTTTCCTCAACCTGCTTACTCCCTTATTTGGGACTCTCCCATCACTTATAGTGTAATGGATCCCCATTGCCCATCAATCTCCAACTCGGTTTGTTTGGTTAATTACTCATCCTCCTTATCTTAACTCTTTACCTTTTGAGCTTGTTTTCTCTCTTTATATTCTACTCTCCTAATGTACCATCCCTAAGCCAAGCCCTTCTCTTCATGGTTCTCTGAGTAAGTCACTTTCATTCTTCGTTGTGTGGCTTTTGCTTCATCTGTATTATCGCCACTATTTTCTTTCATCTATGACAATCCTATCCCCCTTTAATATTCAGACCAATGTCCTTATAGCTTTCCTAGGATAAGCTTACCTGTCTTCTTCCCAAACTCCCAAGCTCTTGTTACCGATATAATACCTCCCAAGCCTTAGTGTTTGCCTTGGGTAGCTCCCTGGTATTTCATAGGTTAACTGTGGCTTTTCTCTGCTTGATTACACCACTGACATCAGAGTCCTGCATATTTCTGAGATATACCCTAAGGATATAACAAAGAACAAAGCAGAAAAAAAATTTTCTCCCCTCAGAGCTTAAATTCTAAGGGACCCTGGGTGGCTCAGTTGGTTAAGCATCTGACCTCAGTTCAGGTCATGATCTCATGGCTCGTGGGTTCAAGCCCTGCATCAGGCTGTGTGATGACAGACAGCTCAGAGTCTGAAGCCTGCTTTGGATTCTGTCTCTGCCTCTCTCTCTGCCTCTCCCCCACCTGTTCTCTCTCTCTCTCTCTCTCTCTCTCTCTCTCTGTCTCTCTCTCTCTCTCAAAAATAAACATAAAAAAAGAAGTTAAAATCTAGAGTTACGTGATTGTTTGAGGTGAAGACCACAGTTCTCTGACAATGTATGACTAAGTTTGGGCTAATACGGCATCATGGGGAAACTTCCTCCTATAATAAGAGCAATTTAAGAAATGATGGGGGAAGACATCACCAAAAGAAATGTGGAAGAATGAAGAATGTTGCTCCTAGCTTACTACTTCACTCAGCTCATGAAATTATGTGGGGTCAGTGAAAGATTCATGAAGTCAGTGAAAAGAATCATGTAGCTCATTCATTGTTAATTCTACTTTTCTTACAAATTTATGAAACATTTTTGGAAAAAGTTGAAGTTTAGTACCACAGGACACCTGCCACTTATTGTTCCATTATTCATACATTCATGTGATAAGCACTTTACAGTGCCTACTGTGAGCCATCACAATGATAGATTCTGTTCTCAGGGAGCTTACATTCTAACAGAAGAGAGTGCGGAAGCAGATGGTAATACGTACATACCTAAATAAGAAAATAGCAAAAATTAGTAAGTGCTATGCTGTGGGCAAGATAGCGTCATGTGAAGAGGAATGGCTGGGAGTTATTTTAGAGAAGATGGTTTTAAAAGCTTTCTAGGAAAACGTTAGCGATCAAGTTAAGACATAAGTAGCGAGAAGCGAGCCTTAGCTGTTTGGGAAAGGGCACAATAGGTACAGAAGAGGTAGTGAAAATTCCTTAAGCCAGAAATAAGATTTGCATGTTTGAAGAATCCATAAAAGCCAGGGGAAAGTGGTTGGTGATGGGGTTGAAAAGCTGTTCTTGTAGGGTTTGTAACACCGAGTATAGAGTTTGCATTTCATTTTCAGTTCAATGAGAAGCCTTGGGAGGATGTATTAGTTTTCTATTGTGCTGTAACAAGTTGCCACAAACTCAGCAATTTAAAATAACACAAATTTATTCTTTCACAGTTCTGGAGGTTAGAAGTACTAAATGAATCTCATTGGTTTAAAATTAGAGTATTGGTATTTGCCTTCCCTAGCTTCTGCAGTCTGCCTGCATTTCTTGGCTCATGGCACCCTTCCACTTTTGAAGCCTGAAATGACCAGTCAAACGTTCCTCACATTGTATCACTGATTCTGACTCTTCTGCTCTGTGTCAACATTAATAAAATTACATTGGCCCCACCTGGATAATCCAGGATAAGTTATTTGCCTCTTGCTTGTTATATAACATATTCACAGTTTCCTAAGATTAGGATGAAGACATCTTTGGTGGGCCATTATTCTGCCTGCCAAACCAGAGTTTTCAATGCAGAGAAATGGCATTACCTTATTTACATTTTAATAACAAACATATTACCAATCCTTTAGGAAATGGATCATGGAAGGTAAGGATGGAAGTGGGGAGACCAGGTGGGAGGATATGACAGTAGTTCAGAATTAGGATGATAGTCATGGACATGGAGAAATGCAGATGGATTCGAAGTACATTTTCAAGGTGAATCAACAGGATTTGCTGATGATTTGGATTTGAGAGGAAGATGCGAGGGGGTTAAAGATCTAGCAAAGAAAATGCCTAGATTTTTTGCCTTGAGCATCTGAGGTGAAGATGGTAGCATTTATTGAATTGAAGGAGATGAGCAGAAATATTTTCTTGGCAGGGTTGGAGGAGCTAGAAATATGAGTTTTATTTTATCAATGTTATGTTTCAGATGCATATCAGTTATCTAAGTGGAGATGTCAAACAGGCAACTGAATATGAACTATAAGACTAGAGATTAGAGGAGGAGCCAAGATGGTGGAGAGGAAGGGAGCTCTGTAAACTCCGTCTGCCCCATCTATCGACTGAGAAGGACATTACTCTCATCTGCAAAAGCGGAAGGAGAAAATACGGAATCCAGAAAGAAGACAACCTCAAAGATACCTGAGTGAGTGAGTGTGAACTGGGGAGACTGGAAAACGGGCCAGCCCAAGACGGGCAGGGGAGGTGGGAGCCCCAGCCCAACATGGGGCAAGCACGCAGAGCCCGAGACACAAAGGGAAGAGACAGAGAGACTGAACACGCTCACAGTACTGTCTCTGGGGAAGAGGTAAAGAAGGCTTAACCGTGCTTGGAGAGAGAAACTCACTCCATAGATAACTGCTGGGTAGCCCAAATCCCAAACCTAGATGGCACAAGGGAAAGAACAGCTTTCAGCCTTGCGCCATGTTGGCGGGGAGTCAGCGGCTGCGGAAGTGGCGGCACCAGGGGCACTCACTTCAACCTCGGTTTTGGGAGTGGGAGCACACACCTCATTTCCACTGCACATCTCGCCCCCAGCATTGGCTGCACGAATCCAGAATCCCGGGTGCCAACAGGGAAAAAATAGCCCCCACACCTACACAGTCCCGGCAGGGAGTTGGTAGTCATGGAAGCTGGGGTGCGTACTCAGGCTGTAGAAGCTTCCAGCTCATTTCCGGCAGCGCCCAGCACCTCAGGCAACAGCTGCAGGAAGTCAAGAGAAACTCAATCCTCCCCCATGCAAATGTGATCCAGGCTGAAGGAAGGGAATCCAAAGTTGTGTCTGTGATGGTGTGCACTTCACCTCCTGCTGCGCACCTCGCCTCAGGCTGTACACCTCGCCTCAGGCAGGGGCAGCCAAAATCCCTGCCTGAGCCAAGACAAATGGATTCCTCCCCCTAAGAAGTCAGCCACCAAAGCAAATACATCTCATCTGTGGTAGCATAAAAGTGCATGGACTGGAACTCTGAACCGAGGCAGGCCTGGAAAATACAACTCGGCTCAACCGTGCCACAAGGAGATTGGACTCATTAGAGTGGCCGATAGTGCGTAGTTCTAGCGGAGCTTGGTGTGCCGCCATTCTGCTCTCTGCAGACACCAAGGCTGAGCATCTGAGAGCAGCCTCCTAGACCTACCACACCAAACCACACCTATCCATGAGAGGGAGCTGCTGTTTTTCTTTCCTCATTTTTTTAAATAATTTTTTTCTTTTTCTTTTTTTCTTCTTTTTTTATTATTATTGCCTTTTTTTACTTAAATTTTAAAAACTTTTTACACCTTATTTTCCTTTCTTCTTTCACCCTTTTTTTACCTTCTTGCAATCCAGATATATTCTACTATATCTCATCCTTACCTCTCCCCTCAACTGGTCATACACTTTTAGACTGTCCACTGTCCTTTGTTGTCTCTGACCCCTTTATTTTTTTCTTTTTTTTTTTCTTCTTCTCTACTTTTCGTCTCTTTCCTCTCCATTTTCTTTCCTTTTCCCCCTTTTAATGTGTTTATTTGTTAGATTTGTCAGTGCATTTGTGTGCTTCTGTTCCCTCTGTGTTTGTCTGTCTGTTTTCCTTCCTAGGGTTACACCAAGAAACAAGCCAAAGTGTGCATGACGGCGAGTCCCAAATATCGCTGAGTAGGGAAATAAAATATTTAAAGGCACAACAAGAGAAACTGAGAGACACCATTAAAGGAATATTTCCTGAAACGACAGACCCTGGACAGTCAATAAGCCTCCCTTAACAGAGAAATTTTAACAGGTGCACAGTGCACAAAGAGCTTTCTAAAGGTGACAAGAGACAAAAAACTAGTCAAAATGACAAAACGAAGGAATTCTCCCTTGAAGAACCTCAGGAGGAAAACACAGGCACAGAACTGCTCAAGGCAGATCTAGACAACATACCAATCAATAATTTAAAAAACTTGTCATAAAATTAATCGCTGGGGTTGAGAAAAGCATCAAAGAATCAACTAAGACAATGACTAGGCACTTTGAAAATAGGTGTGATGAGTTAAAAAAGGCTATAGATGAGGTGAATAACAAACTGGAGGCAGCCACCTCAAGGACTGATGAGGCAGAGAGAAGAATAGGTGAATTAGAAGATATAGTTATATCAAAAGAGGAAGCTAAAACAAAGAGAGAAATTAATTCAGGAGCAGGAAAGGAGAATTCAAGACCTGAGTGATACAATCAAACAGAACAACATCCATATCATAGGAATTCATGAAGAGGAAGACAGAGAGAAAGGTCCTGAAGGGATACTACCCAATTTACAACTGAGAATTTCCCAAATCTGGGAAAAGAAATAGACATTCAAATTCAAGAGGAACAAAGAACCCCCTTAAGACGTAATTTGAATCGGCCTTCGGCACGACATATCATAGTGAAACTGGCAAAATATAAAGATAAAGAGAGAATTCTGAAAGTAGCTAGGGAGAAAAGGGCCCTCACACACAAAGGGAAACCTATCAGAGTGGTTACAGACCTATCTAATGAAACCTGGCAGGCCAGGAAGGAATGGCAGGAAATCTTCAATGTGATGAACAGAAAAAACATACAGCCAGGAATCCTTTACCCAGCAAGCCTGTCATTCAAAATAGAAGGAGAAATAAAAGTGTTCCCAAATAAACAAAAATTGAGAGAATTTATGACCACCAAACCAGCCCTACAGGAAATCCTAAGAGGGACTCTATGAGGGAAAGATTGCAAAGAATTCAAGGTGCCAGAGACGCCACTATTAACATGAATTCTAGGGAGATCACAATGACTCTAAATCCACATTTTTCAATAATAACACTGAATGTAAATGGACTGAATGCTCCAACCAAATGACACAGGGTAGCAGAATGGATAAAAAACAAAACCCATCTATTTGCTGTCCACAAGAGACTCATTTTCAACTGGAAGACACCTTCAGGTTGAAAGTAAAGGGATGGAGAAATATCTGTCAGGCGACTGGAAGCCAAAAGAAAGCCGGAGTAGCCATCCTTATATGAGACAAACTGGACTTTAAAGTAAAGGCAGTAACAAGAGATGAAGAAAGACATTATATATATAATAATTACAGGATCTCTCCATCAGGAAGAGCTAACAATTATAAATATCTATGTGCCAAATTCGGGAGCACCCAAATACGTAAAACAATTAATCACAGAAAAAAAAAAATCTTCTTGACAAAATGTGCTAATTGCAGGGGATTTTAATACTCCACTGACAGAAATGGATAGATCAACCAGACAGAAAATCACTAAGGAAACAATGGACCTGAATGACACATTGGAACAGATGGAACTGATAGATATATTCAAAACCTGCATCCTGAAGATAGGAAATTAACCTTCTTTTCAAGTGCACATGGCACATTCTCCAAGATAGATCACATACTGGGGCATAAAGCAGCCCTCCATAAGTATAAACGAATAGAGATCATACCATGCACACTTTCAGATCACAATGCTATGAAACTTGAAATTAACCACAGGAAAAAGTCTGGAAAACCTCCAAAAATGTGGAGGTTAAAAACCACCCTATTAAAGAATAATTGGGTTAATCAGGCAATTAGAGAAGAAATTTAAAAATATATGGAAACCAACGAAAAGGAAAATACAACAATTCAAACTCTCTGGGATGCAACAAAGGCAGTCCTAAGAGGAAAGTACATTGCAACAAACTAGAAAGAGTGCAAATTCAAAATTTAACAGAGCACCTACTGGAACTAGAAAGGAGACATCAAGATCACCGCAAACCCAACAGAAGAAAAGAAATCATAAAGATCAGGGCAGAAAGAGTTGGTTCCTTGAAAAAATAAACAAAATCGATAAAACCTCTAGCCAGGCTCCACAGAAAAAAAAGAAAGAGCACCCAGATAGACAAAATCATGAATGAAGAAAGATTTATTACAACCAATCCCTTAGAAATACAAGCAATCATCAGAGATTACTATGAAAAACTATATGCCAACAAACTGGACAACACAGAAGAAATGGACAAATTCCTAAATACACATGTACCACCAAAACTCAAACAGGAAGAGATAGAAAGCATGAGTAGACTGATAACCAGTGAAGAAATCGAATCCGTTATCAAAAATCTCCCAACGAATAAGAGCCCAGGGCCAGCTGGCTTCCCAGGGGAATTCTAACAGACATTTAAAGCAGAGCAAATCCCGTTCTTCTCAAAGCATTCAAAAAAATAGAAATAGAAGGAAAACTTCCAAACTCATTCTACGAAGCCAGCATCACCTTGATACCCAAACCAGGCAGAGACCCAACCAAACAACAGAACTACAGACCCAATATCCTTAATGAATACAGACGCAAAAATACTCAACAAGATACTAGCAAATCTAATTCAACAGCATATAAAAAGAATTATCCATCATGATCAAGTGGGATTCATTCCTGGGTTACAGGGCTGGTTCAGTATTCGCAAATCCATCAATGTGATCCATCACAGTAACAAAAGAAAGGATAAAAACCATGTGATCCAGTCGATAGATGCAGAAAAGGCATTTGACAAAATACTGCACCCATTCTTAATAAAAACCATTGAGAAAGTCGGAATAGAAGGAGCTTACCTAAGTATTATAAGAGCAGCTTATGAAAAACCCGCAGCTAATATCATCCTCAGTGGGGAAAAACTGAGAGCTTTCCCCCTAGGCCAGGAAGACAACAGGGGTGTTCACTCTCACCACTGTTGTTAAACATAGTTCTAGAAGTCCTAGCATCAGCAATCAGACAACAAAAGGAAATAAAAGGCATCAGAATTGGCAAAGAAGAAGTCAAAATGCCACTTTTCACAGATGACATGATATTCTACCTGGAAAACCCAGGAGACTCCACCAGAAGCCTTCTAGAACTGATCAATGAATTCAGTAAAGTTGCAGGGTACAAAAGCAATGTACAAAAATCAGGTGCATTGCTATACACCAAAAAAGAAGCAGCTGAAAGAGAAATCAAGAAACTGATCCCATTTACAATTGCACGAAAAACCATAAAATACCTAGGAGTAAAGCTAACCAAGGATGTAAAATACCTATATGATGAAAACTATAGAAAACTTATGAAAGAGATTGAAGAAGACACCAAGAAAGGGAAAAATATTCCCTGTTCATGGATCGGAATCAAAGGCAAAAATGAACTATTGGGACCTCATCAAGATAAAAAGCTTCTGGGAGGACCAGGGGAAGGGGAAAAGGGAAACAGAGTTGGGGAGAGAGAGGGACGCAAAACTTGAGAGACTACTGAATACTGAAAACGAAATCAGGGTTGAAGGGGGAGGGGGAAAAAGAGGAAGTAGTGATGGAGGAGGGCACTTGTGGGGACGAGCACTGGGTGTTGTATGGAAACTAATTTGACAATAAACTACTTACGAGAAAAAGCTTCTGCTTGGCAAAGGAAACAATCAGTAAAACTAATAGGCACGTGATGGAATGGGAAAAGATAGTTGCAAATGACATTGGATGAAGGGCTAGTATCCAAAATGTATAAGGAACTCACAAGTCTCCACACTCAAAAAACAATAATCCACTGGAGAAATGGGCAGAAAACATGAACAGACACTTCTCCAAAGAGGACATTCAGATGGCCAACAGACATGAAATGATGCTCATCGACACTCATCATCAGGGAAATACAAATCAAAACCACACTTGAGATACCACCTCACGCTGGTCAGAGTGGCTAAAATGAACATATCAGGAGACTATAGATGCTGGCAAGGATGTGAAGAAACAGGCACCCTCCTACACTGTTGGTGGGAATGTAAACTGGTACAGCCACTCTGGAAAACAGTGTGGAGTTCCTCAAAACATTAACAATAGAACTCCCCTATGACCCGGCAATACCATTGCTAGACATTTGCCCAAGGGATACAGGAGTGCTGATGCACAGGGGCACATGTACCCCAATGTTCACAGCAGCACTTTCAACAATAGCCAAATCATGGAAACAGCCTAAAGGTCCATCATCTGACGAATGGATGAAGAAGATGTGGTTTATATATACAATGGAATACTACATAGCAATGAGAAAGAATGAATCTGGCCATTTGTAGCAACATGGATGGACCTCAAGGGTGTTATTGTAAGTGAAATAAATCAGTCAGAAAAGGACAGACACCATATGTTTTCACTCATATATGGAACAGGAGAAACTTAACAGAGGACCATGGTGGAGGGGAAGGGAAAAAAATAGTTGAGGAGAGGGGAAACAGGGTCATGGGCATGGAGCAGAGCACTAGTTGGGATGAGCACTGGGTTATATGGAAACAAACTTGACAATATAGTATAAAAAATTAAAATTAAAAATAAGATAGGAAAGCTTATAAAAATAAGTAATTACTTAGTGGTCTAAAAGAACAAATTAAATATGCATTGTCTCAAACAAGTGAGGACCTTTGTCTTTTTCGATGTAATCTGGAAGTACATCAGGGAGCTGTAACATGTAAGAATGACCCTGAAGGGGCACTTTGGTTGGTAAATTGGTTAAGCTTCTAACTTTGGCTCAGGTTATGATCTCACAGTCTCTGGATTCAAACTCCGCATGAGGCTCTGTGCTGACAGCCTAGAGCCTACAACCTACTTCAGATTCTGTGTCTCCCTCTCTCTCTTCTCTCCTGCTTGTGTTCTCTCTGTTTACCAAAAATTAATAAACATTAATAATTTTTAAAGAAAGGGTTAAAAATTTTTAAAGAATGACCATTTCAACCATATGTGGAGATGGATACACTAGAGTAAGGATTCTCTGTGGGGTGACTATATGAACAAAAATATATCAGGAGGAAGTGTACAGAAGGCTTTTACTAACTTAGAAGTTCAATAGAGTTGTGAAGAAAGAGACTTCAGAATCAAATTCAGATTTTATGAGAAATACCTCAAATACTGCCTTGGCCACAAATGCAGAATAATATATAGAAAAAGGTACACATGTTTATATATCAACTGTATATCATGGCATCTGTACACATATGTGAACATAAAATATATACATATGCACATATGGAGTTCTAGATATGTATGTATGTATACACATAAAGTGGTAGACACAACAATCCTTGAAACATTATTCAAGGGGGATATTACTGAATCAGTTTATGAAGAATAATCTGAAAGCGATGTTTGGGAACTAAGAGGATATCAACAGGATGTGTGAGAAGTAATAGGAATATGATGAAGGCAGATGTGAGTTGTTTTAGTGTGTGAACCTTAGTGGTTTCAGTAGGGTTGTTTATGGAATTAGTGGTGAGAGAGGAAGGGCAGGGGTAGACTGAAATTGGACCCCTCATTATACATTTTTGCCTGTGTTCACTCAAACACAACACTGACTCCGCTATGGAGTACAATGTGATACGAGTCTTCAGGCTACACAGCTGTATGACTGTCAAAGACATTGTATTCAAAATCTTTTCAGAGGAATTACACTATTACGGTGTGTAATGCATTTCTGAAACCACATTGAAAACATATAATATATGTTTTTTTAATTATTATAGTATGACAGCAACACTTGATTAAAATTCTTGCTATATTTTGCATAAAATACACATAACTTAGGTGGTTATTATTGCTAAGGCAATTATAACGGCAAAAACTTTAAACACCAGTCAACACAGAGCAACATCTAGTCTGCACAATTTTGTGTAATTTTAATGGAAGAAGGACAGATATTAGTGTGAGTTTTAAGCATTTCTCTTTAGCACTTTTTTCAGTGAATCTATGACTTTCTTATTTCTCAGGCTATAGATAATTGGGTTTAACACAGGAATTATGATGGTGTAAAATAGAGAGTCCATCATATCTTGATCATCTGCCTGTGCAGATCCTGGGCTCACATACATGAAGAGAAGGGGGCCATAGTATAAAGACACAGATAAAAGATGGGCTCCACAAGTAGAGAAAGCTTTCCTTATGCCTTGTGGAGACTTCTTTTTTAAGATTGTGAAGAGAACTAGTGTATAAGAGACAAGAACAGTCAAGATGGTGAATACTTGTATTGACCCAGAGAAAATAAATATCATCAGAAAATTAATAGAGGGATCAGTACAAGAAATCTTAAACAATGGTATAATGTCACAGTAAAAGTGATGTACTATGATGGAATTGCAGAAGGTCAATCTGAATAACAAAGCATTATGAATTATGGCATGAAGAACGCCACCTGAAAATGACAAAACTAACAGCCGGGTGCATACTGTATTGGACATAATCACTGAATAAAGTAATGGTTTGCATATGGCCACATAGCGATCATAAGCCATTGTTGCCAAGAGAAAACATTCCGTGGTTGCACTGATTACAAAGGAAAAAAATTGTGCCATGCATTCAGAGAGAGAGATCATGTTACTCTTGGCAAAGAAGTTGACCAGCATTCTGGGGGTCACTGTGGATGATAGCCAAGCATCCACAAATGCCAAACTCCCAAGGAAAAAGTACATGGGGATGTGAAGCTGAGGGTCATTCCATATCAGAGCAATCAAACCAAGGTTCCCCACAATGGTGAGAAGATAGATAACCAAGAAGACTAGGAATAGGGGGATTTGCCACTGTGGTTCATATGTGAGTCCAGTGAGAATGAACTCTGTCAGCAGTGTTGCATTTTCTTTTTCCATGTCCTCACTGGGTGTATCCTGAAATGAAATGGAATAAGGTTTTTTAATGTCAATAAGAATTTATAATGTGAATATATGGGGAAGAGATTTGAGATACAGTTATGCACATCAGAATGCCCTTTCAATTTTGTGTACTACCTATGTAATGGATGGAATCTCTTTTGGGGAGTAGGAAATAAATTCGGTTGCATTTTAAAAATGTGGCACAGTTAACAGAATTGGGAACATGAAAGGCATTGCACATATGTGCTAAGTTTATGGGGTAGGATTACCTATGAAAAGCAAAGTCTGTGTCTGGGATGTGGATGTAGAGTGAGGGGAAAAGAAGCTTGAAGAGCTTAGGATATAAAATGAGTTGAAAAGTCCAGGAAGGATCTTGAACATTATTCATCAGGAAATAAACATTCACTGAAAACATAAGAGAAGGGAGTTGCATTGTCAGATTCTTTGTTAATGAATATATGGTAGTGTAGACAACTGGCTGCAGGGAGAAGAAACTGAGGTCAAGAATACTAGTCAGGAAGATATTACTGACATCCACTGGTTCTCAACTCAGTTTACACATTGGTATTCTCTGAGGGACTTGATAAGTTTTATTTAAGAATTAGATTTAGTGGGCAAAGAATGAAATCTTATCTGCATTTTAGACTTGCTCCCTAAGTGATTCAAACACATATGATACAGCTATCATTCTGGGTGAAACCTCATTGGTAACAATAGGGCGATGAAGAGAGAGATGGAAAAGAGTTCAGAATATAGAGACACTATTCTGTGACTATTGGAGGTGAAGGAGTGGTTAGTGAAGAATAGAGGGTCACTTGGTAACTGAATAGATTTCATGTACCCCATAAAAACGAAAACACTAATTTGAAAGGGCACACGCACCACTATGTTTATTGCATCATTCATTATTTAGAACGGCCAAGATATGGAAGAAACCTAAGTGTCCTTCTATAGATAAATGAAGAAGCAAAATGTGATATGATACACACACACACACACACACACACACACAATGAATATATATATATAGATATATGAAGATATATATTCAAACAGGAGTAGACCTAGAGACTATTACACTAAGTGAAATTAGTTAGACTGAGAAAGACAAATATATTATTTGACTCACATTAGAGTCTAAAATAATGCATAAACAAAGAACAGAACTAGACTTATAAAGAGAGAAAACAACTTGTTTGCCAGAGGGGGTGTGTGTGTGTGCAAAATGGGCTAAGGGAGTGGGAGATATAAGCTTGCAGGTATGGAATGAATAAGGGAATAAATTACAGCATAAAGAATGGAGTCAATGATATTGTAATAGCAATGTATGGGGACAGATGGTAGCTATGCTTGTGGTGAACATAGCACAAGGTACAAAGTTTTTAAGTCACTATGCTTTACACCTGAAACTGTTGTAACATTGTGTGTTAACTGTACTCAAATTTTTAAAAATTCATTGAAATTAAGATGCAGTGCCAGTGTGTAGAGAGAATGTCCTCTGAAAATTGAGGTGATACATACTTTGTACTATGAATCTGTTACAAAAAATGACATTGAGGTAGCTGAAGGCACACCTAGGTATGTATCTGTCCTTTGGAGAATACACAAAGTGAAGAGAAGGGTGAGGAACTAAACTGACAAAGTATGTTAATGTGGTTATGGAGGATATGTATCATTTTAGATAGCCAATCGGATCCTCTTTTCTACTGCATAATCTTAGTGGCAGGCAAAGTCTACCATCCACCCTAGGAGCCAAAGGAGCTACAACTGACTATCCTATCTCCCTAACAACTAGAGTGAGGGGACATGAGATGTAGACGTGGCAACTGGAAACCACCCATACTGGATTTGGAATGAGGGAGAAAAGGGACAAGGAAAAGAGAATTTGAGTTGCTAAGGCTGCCAAGACACAATATGAAACCTCCAGCAAATGAATCCTGCACCCACATCAATGATCCAGTCAGTGTGAACCGCGGCATTTCCACACAGCAAGGGGATCACAGCCCTCAAGGATCCAGTGGTGGGACGTGATTTTGTTGTTGACAAGACTAAGACTGCCTTGCTTCTTCTGTGCTTACCATTTTTCCATCTGATTCCTTCCATCTCCCTAGCATTTCTAGGCTAGAGAAAATCCATTCATAAACATAAAAAATCAAAAACTCATTCATGAACATCACTTCTTGTTGAACGTAAGTGCTCTGACAATGATGAAAGTCGGGGAGAGATTAGGAAAGGATGCTGAGCAGAGTGATTAGGAAGAGCAGGGAAACAGGATAGATGAGTGTCATGAGCATAAAGAGAGGAAGATATTTAGGAAGGACAAAGAAAGTTATGGTACCAGTTGCTAAAATAAATGCTGTATTAGGACAAGGTGTGAACACGTGTACTTGAGAATGGAAAGTAGGAGATTTCTGGTGGCTTTAGTGCAAAATTTATCTGTGATGCAGTGGATGGCGGGGACTAGTGAACAGTGAATGGGAAACAAATTGCACAGCAGTGAACTGGGAAATGAAACGGAACGTCCCAAGAATGTGGAGGAGAGTTGTTGTATGTATGTCACAAGTGAACAAATAGATCATTATTTCCCTGATATTTTATTTTAATAAAAGTTTCCAAAAGAGAGAAATGGAGAGAAGAAAGGCATTAAGAAGAGCAAGGAGATAAAAGAAGGAGAAGGAGAAATTTGGGCTGGTGAAAAGATCAGGAGATAGAAGAAAAGCAATAGGCACAGAATAATAAATGGATGGGTACGTGCAGGAAAGACAACAAAGAAGGAGGGGGAAGGACATATCGGAGATAAGCAACAGACAACAAAAAGGGAAAGGTCAGAGTTTTTCTTAAGCTTGGTTTTCATTTAAAGTTGTCAGCATGTCAATCTTTTCTTTTTCTCTTAAAATTACCAAATTTATTTTCCTAGGGAGTATGTGTATACAAGAGATTTAACTTTATAAACTTTGTGCTATTCATATATATACTAACACTGTCTGAAAGTTCTATTCATATTAAATTTATTTTTTATTGCAGGAATTAGAACTGAGTTTTCTAGAAATCCTACTGGTTTTACCAGAGAGCACTTTTTGGCACCATTTATTTTTAGCACAATAAAATTAAGTCAAAAACCAGAGTGAAAAGCAAGTAACATAGATAACCCAAATCAATGGTAGAAATTATTACATATGTATATATTTGGAAAGGATTTCTAAGCAATCCCAAATCATTAAATGATTGAAAATTCTGAAGCTCAACTTGTGTGTGATACTCATCAAGTCATAAATGCTACAGCTGCAAAGGGACACTTACTGCCTATTTTCTGCTACATATATCAAAAATAATCAATTAAATTATTGTCAGAAGTGGGAGAAAGGATAGAGTTAAAATGCAAGTGACTTACTTTAAAAGTATTATTCAGAAGATGTAATCACTTAAACAAAATGAAGCTTATAATCAGTATAACCAGAAAGATTACATATGTAGGAATTGTTAAGATGTGATACTTAAATGCAGTTTAAATGGCTTCACATTTGAGTTCACCATGTTTATAAAGTTATGATAGATATGGTAAGAGATAATAAATCATTTTTAAAGGAAGTAATTCAGTTTCACAGTTATTTGGCTTAACTAGGTTATGGCCATCAACATAAAATATATACCTTATTCACTATTTGTTTTCCTTTATTTACCTGGCTTTTTGTCACCTGTAAACCCAATGTGAAATTATTATAAATGCAATAGTATATCAAACATATAGGAAAACAAAATGAATACTATGGAAATCATTTCTCTCTTACCCATATCTTATAAGAATTTGAGGAAATTGCTTCAAATTGTCAGGCTTCCTACAGTAGATAAAAATACAGTAGCAATGGAATGACTAACATAGGTAGCAACTCTTTGCACACTGATTCCTTTTGGAGGATTCACAAGCTCAGGAAAATATTGTTTATGGCAGTTTGTTTTGAATACGAGTCAGCCAATCGTCACCAAACTATGTGCTTTTGCCAAGAAAGGAAGGAGTGAAGAATTAAAATTCCCCTAATAGTGCCCAAGGATTCCCCTCAGGACAAATGTAAGCTGTCCTGAGTATTGTAGATTTGAATGTATGAAAAGTGCAGGTATCCCATAGGGCATTACATTTTGTATAATACAGACTCTAAAATTATAAACATCAAGTCACAGTGTACATTTCTAGTTTTTTAAAGGCTGAAATTGCACTTTATGACACGACTGTCTACCACAAATGACACTTCTGACCTGTTCACTCAAACTTCAGTTTGTCTATATATTTTGATGCTCTGAGCACTTTGATTAATATGATCTTCTCTAAGCTAGGAATACATGATTTTATTGAGGCCAAAATTCTAGATTTCTCTCAAACCAACCCCTAGGAAAGTTGTCCTCAAACAATCTGCAGCTCACAACCCAGACCTACACCTAACTCCTCACTTTAAGATGAACTATGATGAGAAATATTACGCAAAGGTCAGGGGACGTACGAAGGGAGAACAAAGATGACAAACCACAGTGAAAGATGCCATAGATCTGTGTTTCTCAAACTTTAATGCCTGTGAATTTCCTGGAAGTCTTGTTAAACTATAGATTTTGTGTCAGGAAGTCTGGGTGGGATCTAAGGGTCTTCGTTGCTAACATGGTGATTGCTGCCTGTGGACATATGTCATCCACAGGCCTTCATCATTGGAAGGCCTAGATTATCAGAGAGCCTAGGTCATGGGAGAAGCACAACATGGTAAATTACAAAGGGGCAGCTGGGAGTAACCAGTGAGGCCAGGAAGGCCAGCCTGGGTGGGGTCACACATGCCCCTGGAGGCTAGTTCAGAGATTTTGTTTTCACCCCTTTTAAAAGAGATGAAGTAACTTGAACTTGGTGATAACATACTCAGGTTTGCCTTTTGTGCATTAGCAAGGTATGTTGTCAATCGATTTTCATTCAGAAAAATAAATTTTAATTTACTTATTTGTGACATTTTTACTTGATATTTAAAGAGGAGAAAAAAGTTCAGTCTCTACGTGGGACTTGATTGGGAAGATAGAGAAAGGCAGAGCATCTTTTTGGTGGACCAATTAACCAGTTATCTCATGTCCTTATAATTTTTCCTGAAAGAATAAATATCAATAGATATGAATTTAGTGCCATTGGAATACCTGTAAAATTGCTGTTCCTTTAGAATGACTCTGTTTCTGTCTAGTTTTTATTGCTTTTGGTCTGTCTTTCCCACTCCAAGGGTCCCCTTTAACAATTCTTGCAGAGCTCTTCCAGTATTGGTTAAAGAGTGAGTTTCCAAAATATTTTAAGGGCTTATCAAACTCATCTTCCCAAAAATAAATAGTCCAGTTAAGACATGGGCTGGGCAAATGAACAGATGTTTCTCCAAAGAAGAATAAAGATGGTTAAAAATAAAGATGGAAAAAAAATACTTTACATCACTCATCACCATAGAAATACAAATCAAACTATCATACACCACCTCACACTGATCAGAATGGTTAAAATAAACCCTGGCAACAACAGATGTTGGTGAGGATGTGGAGAATGAGGAAGCTTCTTATGCTGTTGGGGGAATGCAAACTGGTTCACCCACTCTGGAAACAGAGTTCAGTTTCCTCAGAAAAATAAAGATAGAGCTACCTTTAGACCGAGCCATTGCCCTACTAGATATTTCTCTACAGGATACACAAATATTGATTCAAAAGGGCATGTGCACCCCAATGTTTTTAGCCACACTATCAATAATAGACAAATTATGGAAAGAGCCCAAATGTTTGTTTACTGATGAATGAGTAAGGCAGAGAGTTTATATCACAATGGAATATTACTCAGCCATCAAAAGGAAATAAAATTTGCCATTTCTATGTGGATGAAACTAGAGTATATCATGCTAAGCAAAATAATTCAGTCAGAGAAAGACAAATACCATATGATTTCACTCATGTGGAATTTAAGAAACAAAACTGATAAACATAAGGGAAAGGAATGAAAAATAAAATATAAAAACAGAGTGAGGCAAACCATAAGAGACGCTTAACTGTAGAGAATAAACTAAGAATTGCTAGATGGGAAGCATGTGGGAGGATGGGCAAGTGGGTGATGGGCATTAAGGAGGGCACTTACTGTGATAAGCGTTGGGTGTAACATGTAATGATGAATCACTGAATTCTACTCCTGAAGCCAATACTACACTATCTGTTAGCTAACTTGAATTAAATAAAATCTTGAGAAAAATAAAAAAAGATCGCCATGGTTTCTTTGAGTTCTACATTCCTTGAATGGTCAGGAAAAAAACTGAAGTTACTGTGTTGGGTGGGGTGGTTGATGCTGATTACCATGGGAAAATGGGACTAGTCCACAGTAGAGCTAAGGATAAATGTGTCTGGAATACAAATCACTTAGCATGTCTCTTAGTATATCGTTCCTTGTATTATCATCAGTAAAAAACTTCCAAATATTAATGTATAATGTAATGTAATCTAATGACCCAGACCCTTTAGGAATAAAAGTTTGAGTTACCCCATCAGATAAAAACTCCTGACTAGCTGAGGTATTTATTGAAGGCAGAGGGAATATGGAATGGGTAGTAGAAGACTGTAGAGATAAATGCTAGCTATATATACATGATCAGTTACAGAAATGAGGATAGCAATTGCCATGAGTATTTCCTCCTTAATTTTGTGAGTACACATGTGTGTGAATATATGCGTGCATGTAGCAAATATCTTTGTTTTCATTCCACTATTATTCCTTTATCCATGTGACATAAGATGTGTTGCCTATGTCTTATAGTAATTGAGCATTGTTAATTTGACATTATAATACTTAAGTTACCAGATATCAAGAAGATGAGTAAATGTTACTCAAGGAATTTACCTCCTCCTCCAGGAAAGGTGCATTTTCGGTGTACACACCATAGTTTTATCATGTGAGGCAGAATTATCACCATTCTGTTGTCCTTATTTGGGGATTAAATATGATTTAAGCAATTGTGTGTATGTACCAAGTGATAACAGGTGGGCTTCTGATGGGTCATTTTATGTAACAATTTGGCTAGACTGCAGGATGTCCAGATATCTTATTAAACATTTTTTCTGGTTGTGTTTGTAAGAGTATTTCCAAAAGTTATTAGTATTGAATTGATGGACTAAGTAAAGCAGCTGGGTCTCACCATTGTGATGAGGGCCTGAGTAAAACAAAAAATACAGAGGATGGTTGAATGTATCTCTGCCTGTCTGGTTGACATTGATCTTTGCCTGCCCTTGGTGATTCTGATTTGAGGACTCAGACTTGGCCTGGAATCTAAACCATAGTTCTTCTGGGTCAGGCCTTTGAGCTACAATATAGGCTCTCCTGTGTCTCTAGCTTGCAAACAGCAGATTCTCAGTCTTCATCATTGCATGAGCCAATACTGTACTTAAAAACTATATTATAAAGATTTCTTTTTATGGATCTATATCTATATAACCATACTGATTCTGTGACACTGGAAAATCCTATACTAATAAAACAATCACTGTGATTTAATGAATTTCTTGCTTTATATTGAAAAGGGAAGAAAATTTCATGATGCTACTGTCAGCAGTTGCCACAGATAAGTATTTTAGTTAGTTAGTTAGTTACTTAGTTAGTTAGTTAAAGTAGGCTTCACACCCAGCACAGAGCCAAACACAGGGCTGAGATCAAGTGTCAGACACTTAACTGACTGAGCCACCCATGCACTCCAAATAAGTCTCATTTAGAATGTACCTTCTCAGAAGAGGTAAACATCATTTTATTACAGCATTTGGAACATCTTGTTTGTATCTTGGTGTGTTCTTCAATCTCTTTCATAAGTTTTCTATAGTTTTCATCATACAGGTGTTTTACATCTTTGGTTAGCTTTACTCCAAGGTATTTTATGGTTTTTCACGAAATCGTGAATGGGATCGTGTTCTTGATTTCTCTTTCCGCTGCTTCATTATTGGTGTATAGGAATGCAACTGATTATTGTGCATTGCTTTTGTACCCTGCAACTTTACTGAATTCATTGATCAGTTCTAGAAGGCTTCTGGTGGAGTCTGCCGGGTTTTCTACATAGAGTATCATGTCATCTGTGAAAAGTGGAATTTTGACTTCTTCTTGGCCAATACTGATGCCTTTCATTTCCTTTTGTTGTCTGATTGTTGATGTTAGGACTTCCAGCACTATGTTAAACAACAGTGGTGAGAGTGGACACCCCTGTCGTGTTCCTGATCTCAGGGGGAAAGCTCTCAGTTTTTCCACATTGAGGATGATATTAGCTGTGGGCTTTTCATAAACTGCTTTTAGAATGTTTAGGTAAGTTCCTTCTATTCCGAGTTTCTCAAGGGTTTTTATTAAGAAAGGGTGCTGTATTTTATCAAATGCTTTTTCTGCATCTATCGACAGGATCATATGGTTTTTATCCTTTCTTTTGTTAATGTGATGGATCACATTGATGGATTTGTGAATATTGAACCAGCCCTGTAACCCAGGAATGAATCCCACTTGATCATAATGGATAATTTTTTTATATGCTGTTGAATTTGATTTGCCAGTATCTTGTTGAGTATTTTTGCATCTGTATTCATTAAGGATATTGGGTCTGTAGTTCTGTTGTTTGGCTGGGTCTCTGTCTGGTTTGGGTATCTAGGTGATGCTGGCTTCATAGAATAAGTTTGGAAGTTTTCCTTCTATTTCTATTTTTTTGGAATAGTTTTAGAAGAATGGGTATTAGCTCTGCTTTAAATATCTGGTAGAATTCCCCTGGGAAGCCAGCTGGCCCTAGGCTTTTATTCGTTGGGAGATTTTTGATAATGGATTCATTACTACCCAAAGCAATCTACACATTCACTGCAATCCCATTCAAAATTGCACCAACATTCTTCTCAAAGCTAGAACAGACTATACTCAAATTCGTATGGAACCACAAAAGATCCCGAATAGCCAACGTCATTTTGAAGAAGAAAACCAAAACTGGAGGCATCACAATCCCAGACTTACCCTCTACTACAAAGCTGTCATCATCAAGATAGTATGGTATTGGCACAAAAACGGACACATACATCAATGGAATAAAATAGACAATACAGAATCAGGCCCACAAACGTACGGCTAATTAATTTTTGACGCAGGAAAGAGTATCCAATGGAAAAAAGACAGCCTCTTTACCAGGTCGTGCTGGGAGAACTAAACAGCAACATGCAAAAGTGAGACTAGACCACCCTCCTACAACATACACAAAAATAAACTCAAAATGGCTGAAGGACCTGAATGTGAGACAAGAAACCATCAAAACCCTAGGGAAGAAAGCAGGAACAGCCTCCTTGACCTCAACTGCAGCAATATCCTACTCAATACATTCCCAAAGGCAAGGGAATCTAGAGCAAAAATGAACTATTGGGAACTCATCAAGATAAAAAGCTTCTGGGAGGACCAGGGGGAAGAGAAGAGGGAAACAGAGTTGGGGGGAGAGAGTGACACAAAACTTGAGAGACTACTGAATACTGAAAATGAAATGAGTGTGAAGGCGGGGGGAAAGGGGTGGTGGTGATGGAGGAGAGAACTTCTGGGGAAGAGAACTGGGTGTTGTATGGAAACTAATTTGACACCAAACTACTTAAAAAGAAAAACCTTCTGCATGGCAAAGGAAATAATCAATAAAACTAATAGGCAATCGATGGAATAGGAAAAAATAGTTGCAAATGACATTGGATAAAGGACTAGAATCCAAAATTTATAAGGAACACACCAGTCTCCACACCCAAAAAACAAATAATCCACTGATGAAATGGGCAGAATACATGAACAGACACTTCTCTAAAGAGGACATTCAGATGGCCAACAGACATGAAATGATGCTCATCGACACTCATCATCAGGGAAATACAAATCAAAACCACACTTGAGATACCACCTCACGCTGGTCAGAGTGGCTAAAATGAACATATCAGGAGACTATAGATGCTGGCAAGGATGTGAAGAAACAGGCACCCTCCTACACTGTTGGTGGGAATGTAAACTGGTACAGCCACTCTGGAAAACAGTGTGGAGTTCCTCAAAACATTAACAATAGAACTCCCCTATGACCCGGCAATACCACTGCTTAAATTTGCCCAAGGGATACAGGAGTGCTGATGCACAGGGGCACATGTGCCCCAATATTCATAACAGCACTTTCAACAATAGCCAAATCAGGAAACAGCCCAAATGTCCATCAACTGATGAATGGATCAAGAATATGTGGTTTACATATACAATGGAATACTACATGGCAATGAGAAAGAATGAAATCTGGCCATTTGTAGCAACGTGGATGGACCTCAAGGGTGTTATGCTAAGTGAAATAAATCAGGCAAAGAAGGAGAGATACCATATGATTTCACTCATGTATGGAACAGGAGAAACTTAACAGAGGACCATGGTGGAGGGGAAGGGGATAAAATAGTTGGGGAGAGAGGAAGCAGGGTCATGGGCTTGGAGCAGAGCACTGTTGGGATCAGCACTGGGTGTTATATAAAAAGAAACGTGACAATAAACTATAAAAGAAAAAAAATTAAAATTTAAAATAAGATAGGAAAGTTTATAAAAATAAGTAGTTACTTAGTGGTCTACAAGAATAAATAAAAATATGCATTGTTTCAAACAAGTGAGGATTTTTGTCTTCTTCTATGTAATCTGGAAGTGCATCAGGGAGGTGTAACATTTAAGAATGACCTTGAAGGGGCACTTTTGTGGCCAAGTTGGTTAAGCTTCTGACATTGGCTCAGGTCATGATCTCACAGTCTGTGGATTCGAACTCTGCATCAGGCTCTGTGCTGACACCCTAGAGCCTGCAACCTACTTCAGATTCTGTGTCTCTCTCTCTCTCTTCTCTCCTGCTTGTGTCCTCTCTGTTTACCAAAAATAAATAAACATTAAAAAATTTTAAAGAAAGACTTAAAATTTTTTTTAAAGGAATGACTATTTCAACTGTATGTGAAGATGGGTACACTTGAGGAAGAATTCTCTGTGGGGAGACCATATGAACAAAAATATATCAGGAGAAGTGTACAGAAGATTTTTAGTAACTTAGAAGTTTAATAGAATTGTGAGGAAAGAGACTTCAGAATCAAATCCAGATTTTATTGGGAAATACTTCAAATACTGCCATGGTCACAAATGCAGAATAATATATAGAACAGGGTAACCATGTTTATATATCAACAGTATATCATGGCATCTGTACATTTAAGTGAACATAAACTATATACATATGCACATATGGAGTTCTAGATATGTATGTCTACATACACATAATCTGGTAGATACAACAATCCTTGAAACATTACTCAAGAGGGATATTACTGAGTTAGACCTCTGTTTATGAAGAATAATCTGAAAGCAATGTTTGGGAAATAAGAGGATATCAACAGGATTTGTGAGAAGTAATAGGAATATGATGAAGGCAGATGTGAGTCGTTTTAGTGTGTGAGCCTCAGTGGTTTCAGTAGGGTTGTATATGGAATTAGTGGTGAGAGAGGAAGGGCAGGGGTAGACTGAAATTGGATCCCTCATCATACATTTTTGCCTGTGTTCGCTCAAACACAACACTGACTCCGCTATGGAGTACAATGTGATACGAGTCTTCAGGCTACACAGCTGTATGACTGTCAAAGACATTGTATTCAAAATCTTTTCAGAGGAATTACACTATTACAGTGTGTAATGCGTTTCTGAAACCACATTGAAAACATATAATACATTTTTCTTAATTATTATAGCATGAAAACAACACTTTATTAAAAATCTTTCTATTTTGAATAAAATACACATATACTTAGGTGGTTATAATTGCTAAGGCAATTAATAACTGCAAAAACTTTAAACACCAGTCAACACAGAGCAACATCTAGTCTGCACAATTTTGTGTAATTTTAATGGAAGAAGGACAGATATTAGTGTGAGTTTTAAGCATTTCTCTTTAGCACTTTTTTCAGTGAATCTATGACTTTCTTATTTCTCAGGCTATAGATAATTGGGTTTAACACAGGAATTATGACGGTGTAAAATAGAGAGTCCATCATATCTTGATCATCTGCCTGTGCAGATCTTGGGTGCACATACATGAAGAGAAGGGGGCCATAGTATAAAGACACAGATAAAAGATGGGCTCCACAAGTAGAGAAAGCTTTCCTTATGCCTTGTGGAGACTTCTTTTTTAAGATTGTAGAGAGAACTAGTGTATAAGAGACAAGAACAGTCAAGATGGTGAATACTTGTATTGACCCAGAGAAAATAAATACCATCAGAAAATTAATAGAGGGATCAGTACAAGAAATCTTAAACAATGGTATAATGTCACAGTAAAAGTGATGTACTATGATGGAATTGCAGAAGGTCAATCTGAATAACAAAGCATTATGAATTATGGCATGAAGAACGCCACCTGAAAATGACAAAACTAATAGACGGGTGCATACTGTATTGGACATAATCACTGGATAAAGTAATGGTTTGCATATGGCCACATAGCGGTCATAAGCCATTGTTGCCAGGAGAAAACATTCAGTGGTTACACTGATTGCAAAGGAAAAAAATTGTACCATGCATTCAGAGAGAGAGATCATGTTACTCTTGGCAAAGAAGTTGACCAGCATTCTGGGGGTCACTGTGGATGATAGCCAAGCATCCACAAATGCCAAGCTCCCAAGGAAAATGTACATGGGGATGTGAAGCTGAGGGTCATTCCATATCAGAGCAATCAAACCAAGGTTCCCCACAATGGTGAGAAGATAGATAACTACGAACACCAGGAATAGGGGGATTTGCCACTGTGGTTCATATGTGAGTCCAGTGAGAATGAACTCTGTCAGCAGTGTTGTATTTTCTTTTTCCATGTCCTCACTGGGTGTTGCCTGAAATGAAATGGAATAAGTTTTTTTAATGTCAATAAGAATTTATAATGTGAATATATGGGGAAGAGATTTGAGATACAGTTATGCACATCAGAATGCCCTTTCAATCTTGTGTATCACCTATGTAAGAGATGGAATCGCGTTTGGAGACTAGGAAATAAATTCGGTTGCATTTTAAAAATGTGGCACAGTTAACAGAATTAGGAACATGAAAAACATTGCTCATATATGCTAAGTTTATGGGATAGGATTACCTATGAAAAGCAAAGTCTGTTTCTGGGTTGTGGATGTAGAGTGAGGGGAATAGAAGCTTGAAGAGCCCGGGATATAAAATGAGTTGAAAAGTCCAGGAAGGATCTTGAACATTATTCATCAGGAAATAAACATTCACTGAAAACATAAGAGAAGGGAGTTGCATTGTCAGATTCTTTGTTAATGAATATATGGTAGTGTAGACAACTGGCTGCAGGGAGAAGAAACTGAGGTCAAGAATACTAGTCAGGAAGATATTACTGACATCCACTGGTTCTCAACTCAGTTTACACATTGGAATTCTCTGAGGGACTTGATAAGTTTTATTTAAGAATTAGATTTAGTGGGTAAAGAATGAAATCTTATCTGCATTCTAGACTTGCTCCCTAAGTGATTCAAACACATATGACACAGCTATTTCTAGGTGAAATCACATTGGTAATGATAGGGAGATGAAGAGAGAGAAGGACGAAAGTTCAGAATGTAGAGAGACTATTCTGTGACATATTGGAGGTGAAGGAGTGGTCAGTGAAGAATAGAGGAGTCACTTGGTAACTGAATAGATTTCATGTACCCAAAATAATGAAAACATTAATTTGAAAAGGTACATGCACCACTATTTTTATTGCATCATTCATTATTTAGAATGGCCAAGATATGGAAGAAACCTAAGTGTCCATCAATAGATAAATGAAGAAGCAAAATGTGATATGATACACACACACACACACACACACACACACACACACTGAATATATATATATATACACATAGATATAGATATAGATATTCTAACAGGAATGGACCCAGAGGCTATTACATTAAGTGAAATAAGTCAGACTGAGAAAGACAAATATCATATTATTTCACTCACATTGGAGTCTAAAATAATGCATAAACGAAGAACAGAACTAGACTTATAAAGAGAGAAAACAACTTGTTTGCCAGAGGTGGTGTGTGTGTGCAAAATGGGTTAAGAGAGTGGGAGATATAAGCTTCCAGGTATGGAATGAAAAAGGGAATAAGTCACAGCATAAGGAATGTTGTCAATGATATTGTAATAGCAATGTATGGGGACAGATGGTAGCTATGCTTGTGGTGAACATAGCACAAGGTACAAAGTTTTTAAGTCACTATGTTTTACACCTGAAACTATTGTAACATTGTGTGTTAACTGTACTCAAATTTTTAAAAATTCATTGAAATTAAGATGCAGTGCCAGTGTGTAGAGAGAATGTCCTCTGAACATAGAGGTGATATATACTGTGTACTATGAATCTATTACAAATAATGACTTGCAAGTCATTGAGGTAGCTGAAGGCACTCCTAGGTATGTATCTATCCATTGGAGAATACACAAAGTGAAGAGAAGGGTGAGGAACTAAACTGACAAAGTATGTCAATGTGGTTATGGAGGATATGTATCATTTTAGATAGCCAATCTGATCCTCTTTTCTACTGCATAATCATAGTGGCAGGCAAAGTCTACCATCCACCCTAGGAGCCAAAGGAGCTACAACTGACTATCCTATCTCCCTAACAACTAGAGTGAGGGGACCTGAGATGTAGACGTGGCAACTGGATTTGGAATGAGGGAGAAAAGGGACAAGGAAAAGAGAATTTTAGTTGCTAAGGCTGCCAAGGCACAATATGAAACCTCCAGCAAATGCATCCTGCAACCACATTAGTGATCCAGTGAGTGTGAACTGTGACATTTCCACACAGCAAGGGGATCACAGCCCTCAAGGATCCCATGGTGAGACGGGATTTTTGCTGTTGACAAGACTGCCTTGCTGCTTCTGTTGCTTTTCATTTGTTCCATCTGATTCCTTCCATCTCCCTAGCATTTCTAGGTTAGAGAAAATCCATTCATAAACATAAAAAATCAAAAAAATTATTCATAAACATCCTTTCTTATTGAACCTAAGTGCTCTGACAATAATGAAAGTCGAGGAAAGATTAGGATAGGATGCTGAGCAGAGTGATTAGGAAGAGCAGGGAAACAGGATAGATGAGTGTCATGAGCATAAAGAGAGGAAGATATTTAGGAAGGACAAAGAAAGTTATGGTACCAGTTGCTAAAATAAATGCTGTATTAGGACAAGGTGTGAACATGTGTACTTGAGAATGGAAAGTAGGAGATTTCTGGTGGCTTTAGTGCAAAATTTATCTGTGATGCAGTGGATGGCGGGGACTAGTGAACAGTGAATGGGAAACAAATTGCACAGCAGTGAACTGGGAAATGAAACGGAACGTCCCAAGAATGTGGAGGAGAGTTGTTGTATGTATGTCACAAGTGAACAAATAGATCATTATTTCCCTGATATTTTATTTTAATAAAAGTTTCCAAAAGAGAGAAATGGAGAGAAGAAAGGCATTAAGAAGAGCAAGGAGATAGAAGAAGGAGAAAGAGAAATTTTGGCTGGTGAAAGATCAGGAGATAAAAGAAAAGCAATAGGCACAGAAAAATAAATGGATGGGTATGTGCAGGAAAGACAACAAAGAAGGAGGGGGAAGGACATATCTGAGATAAGCAACAGACAACAAAAAGGGAAAGGTCAGAGTTTATCTTAAGCTTGATTTTCATTTAAAGTTGTCATCGTGTCAATCTTTTCTTTTTCCCTTAAAATCCAAAATTTATTTTCCTATCGAGTATGTGTATGCAAGAGATTTAACTTTATAAACTTTGTGCTATTCATATATATACTAACACTGTCTGAAAGTTCTATTCATATGAAAAGTGCTTTATTTTTTATTGCAGGAATAAGAGCTGATTTTTCTAGAAATCCTACCGGTTTTAAATGGGAGCACTTTTTGTGCACCATTTATTTTTAGCACAATAAAATTGAGTCAAAAACCAGAGTGAAAAACAAGTAACAAGGATAACCAAAATCAATGGTTGAAATGATTAAATATGTATTTATTTGGAAAGGATTTCTATGCAATCCCAAATCATTAAATGATTGAAAATTCTGAAGTTCAACTTGTGTGTGATACTCATCAAGTCATAAATGCTACAGCTGCAAAGGGACTCTTACTGCCTATTTTCTGCTACATCTATCAAAAATAATCAATGAAATTATTGTCAGAAGTGGGAGAAAGGATAGAGTTAAAATGCAAGTGACTTACTTTAAAAGTATTATTCAGACGATGTAATCACTTAAACAAAATGGAGCTTATAATCAGTATAACCAGAAAGATTTCTTATGTAGGAATCATTAAGATGTGATACTTAAATGCAGTTTAAATGGTTTCACATTTGAGTTCACTACACTTATAAAGTTATGATAGATATGGTTAGAGATAATAAATCATTGTTAAAGAAAGTAATTCAGTTTTATAGTTATTTTGTTTATTTAGATTATGGCCATCAACATAAAATATATACCTTATTCACTATTTGTTTTCCATTATTTACCTGTTTTTTTGGCACATGTAAACCCAATGTGAAATTATTATAAATGCAATAGTATATCAAACTTATATGAAACACAAAATGAATATTATGCAAATAATTTCTCTCTTACCCATATCTTATAAGAATTTGAGGAAATTTCTTCAAATCGTTAGGCTTCCTACAGTAGATAAAAATACGGTAGCAAAGAAATGACTGTACCACAGGTATCAACTCTGCACACTGATTCCTTTGGAGGCTTCACAACCTCAGGAAAATGTTGTTTATAGCAGTTTGTTTTGAATACAAGTCGGTCAATCAACAAAAAACTATGTGCTTTTGCCAAAAATGGCAGGAGTGAAGAACTAAAATTCCCCTAATAGTGCCCAAGCATTCCCCACAGGACAAAAGTAAGCTGTCCTGAGCATTGTAGATTTGAATGTATGAAAAGTGCAGGTATCCCATAGGGCATTACATTTTGTATAATACAGACTCTAAAATTAGAAACATCAAGTCACAGTGCACATTTCTAGTTTTTTAACAGCCGAAATTGCAGTTTATGACACGACTGTCCACCACAAATGACATTTCTGACCTGTTCACTCAAACTTCAGTTTGTCTATATATTTTGATGCTCTGAGTACTTTGACTAATATGGTCTTCTCTACGCTAAGCATACATGATTTTATTGAGGCCAAGATTCTAGATTTCTCTCAAAAGCCAACCCCAAGGAAAGTTGTCCTCAAACAATCTGCAGCTCACAACCCAGACCTACACCTAACTCCACACTTTAAGATGAAATATGATGAGAAATATTAGGCAAAGGTCAGGGGAGGTACAAAGGGAGAACAAAGATGACGAACCACAGTGAAAGATGCCACAGATCTGTGCTCCTCAAACTTTAATGCCTGTGAATTTCCTGGAAGTCTTGTTAAACTATAGATTCTGTGTCAGGAAGTCTGGGTGGGATCTAAGGGTCTTCGTTGCTAACATGGTGATTGCTGCCTGTGGACATATGTCATCCACAGGCCTTCATCATTGGAAAGCCTAGATTATCAGAGAGCCTAGGTCATGGGAGAAGCACAACATGGTAAATTACAAAGGGGCAGCTGGGAGTAACCAGTGAGGCCAGGAAGGCCAGCCTGGGTGGGGTCACACATGGCCCTGGAGGCTAGTTCAGAGATTTTGTTTCACCCCTTTTAAAAGAGATGAAGTAACTTGAGCTTGGTGATAACATACTCAGGTTTGCCTTTTGTGCATTAGCAAGATATGTTGCCAATCGATTTTCATTCAGAAAAGTAAATTTTAATATACTTATTTGTCACATTTTTACTTGATATTTAAAGAGGAGAAAGTTCAGTCTCCACGTGGGACTTGATTGGGAAGATAGAGAAAGGCAGACAGCATCTTTTTGGTGGACAATTAACCAGTTATCTCACTCCCTTATAATTTTGCCTGCAGAAGCCAAAATAAAAGGGAAATAAACAGCCTTAACATAAAGCAAGCTTGACTTACGTTTACTGACTCCTTCAGTTTTTTGTAATTATCTCTTAACCCCTTTTGTTACCTGTCTGAGACTCCAGAAAGTCTGTATGCTGCTTCCAGTAGCGTAGTCTTTTCAATTTCAATCGTTTATGCAAGTGGGTTCTGATGTCCCTTCGTGGTTTTCACGTGTATTTTTCTGATGACACATGATATAGAGTATCTTTTTGGGTCCTTTTCTTTGGATATCTTTATATCTTGTTTGTGTCTGTTCAATATTTTCCATTCTTAATTGAGTTATTTATTTTTAATTCGTATGTTTTATGAATTAATCATATATATTTGGGTACAAGTCATTTACAGATGTGTGGTGTGCAAATATTTCACAGGAATCTTGATTGCCTTTCTTTCTGATAAACTATCACACTGACTCATTACACAGATGTTATTATGCTATTTAGTCCCAATGAATAAGAAGTAGCAACTATGCTATGCTTCTTGGTAAGACATGTGCATGACAGAGGATGAGAAAATGACAATTGGTAATCCTACTTCAGTGAAAACCTAGGGAGCCAGTGATATATGACATGCGGACATATCCAAGGTGAAGGATAAGTTATTGCTTAAGTCCCCTCCTGACACCAAAGAAAAGGTATAACGCCTAGTGGGTCCCTGTGGATTGGGAAAGAGTATAGTTCTCCTTGGGGTGTGTTATACTGGCCCATTTACCAAGTGACCAGATAAAACGCTAGTTTTGAGCAGGTTCAGAAGAGGAAGCAGCTCTGTAACAAGTGATGGTTGCTGTGCAAGCTGCTCTGCCACTTGGGTCATGTGATTCAGCAGATTCTGTGGTGCTTGAAGTGGCAGATCAGGCAGGGAGGCTGTTTGGAGCATTTGGTAGGCTTCTGTAGGTGAACCTCACATGCAGGCTTTAGAATTTTGCCATCCTCAGTGGATAACTACTCTTCTTTTTAAGAAACAGCCATTGGCCTGCTCTAGGCTCTTAGTTTAGACTGGATGCTTAGCGATGGACCACTAATCTAATATGCTTCCAAAGCTGCCATTACAAGCTGGATGTTATTTGATCCACGAAGACATTAAGTTGGCCATTCACAGGCTCATTTCATTGAGAGATGGAACTCGTATATACATGTAGGGGCCAAGCAGTTACATGAAGAAGTGGTCCAAATGCTCAGCGTCCCTACTCCTACTAAACTGTATCTATGGAGAATTCTCCAGGATCAGTTGACAGAGGAAGAAAAAAATTGGGTCCTGGTTTATAGATGGTTCGGCACAAAATGCAGTCATGATCCAAAAGTGAACAGCTACAACTCTACAACCCTTTTCTGAAATCCAGAAGTGAATGGAAAATGGAAGAATTTGGTGCAGGGCACCTGGTTGTTCATTTTGGAAGGAGAAGTGTCCAGATGTTTGATTGGATACCACTTCATGAGTTATGACTAAGGAAATTTGTAGAAGAGATATGTGAACAGAAATTTCTGCAAGGGTGAAAAACAAAGATATCTATGTCTCAAAGAACAATCATTAAAGGGTAACCTCAGCAGATAAAGATTTAAATGATAAAGTGGATAGAATAACCTATTTTGGGATAACACCACCCAGTGGTAAGGAAGGAAGATATGCATGTGTACACATCATGGACTTCCATTTCCTAAGGGCATCTTGGCTACAGCCATTGCTAAGTGCTCAGTCACCAGGATCTAAAATATGAGTCTCTTATATATCACTATTTTGTAGAGTGACCAGCCAGCTCCCTGGTGGCAGGTTGATTACATTGGACAGTTTCCATCATAGAAAGGAAGTGTTTTGTTCTTACTGTAATAGACATTTACTAGATATATATTTACCCTCTGAATTCATTGATTTTACCAAAACCATTGTCTTAGACTTAACAGAATTACGTAACCACTGTCATAGTATTACATACAACATTATTTCTGACCAAGGAATTTACTTCACAAAGAAGTGCAGCAACGGGCCTGTGATCATGAAAGTCACTGCTCTTGCACTGTTCCCTACCATTATGAAGAAACTTGTTCAATAGAAAAATGGAAATGGCCTTTCAGAAGACTCATTTGTAGCAGAAATAGATGCCAGACACTTGCAGGGCTAGAGGCATCTGCAGAAGGCTGTTTATTTTCTGAATCAGTATTTAATATATGGTACTGGTCCCCTATCACTGGGTTCCATGGGTCCAGCAGTCAATGGGCAGAAATGGGAGTTGCACCACTCATTGTTATCCATCGTAATCCCCTAACATAATTTTTGCTTCATGTTCCCTTGACTGTATGTTCTGATACCCTAGAGATCTTGGAGTCAGAAGGAGGAATACTTTTATCAGGAAACACAACAGGATCCGTTGAGCTGGAAATTAAGATAGTAAGAGGTTGCTATGGCCAAGGTCAAAGATGTTGCTGCCTGTGTTTTTCTCTAGGATTTTGATGATTTACTGTTTGACATTTAGGCCTTTCATCCATTCTGAATTTATTTTTGTGTATGCTGTAATAAAAAGTGGTCTAGCTTCATTCTTCTGCATGTTACTGTCCAGTTTTCCCAACATCATTTGTTGAAGATAACTGTCTTTTCTCCAATGGCTGTTCTTTCCTATTTTGATGAAGATTAGTTGACCATATAATTGCGAGTCCATTTCTGGGTTCTCTCTTTGTACCATTGATCTATCTATGTGTGTTTTTGTGCTAGTACCATACTGTCTTGATTATTACAGTTTTGTAATAGAGCTTGAAGTCTGGAATTGTGATACCTGCATCTATGTGTTTCTTTTTCAACACTACTTTAGCTATTCAGAGTCTTTTTTTGCTTCCACACAATTTTTAGAATTGTTTGTTCTAGCGCTGTGAAAAATGCTGATGTTGATTTGTTAGGGCTTATATTGAATGTGTAGATTGCTTTGGGCCATATAGACATTTTTAAAATGCTTATTCTTCCAATATAATGAGTATGGAATGCTTTTTCTTTTTCATTTCTTTGTGTCCTCTTCAATTTCTTTCATAAGTGATCTATGGTTTGTCAGAGTACAGATCTTTTACTTCTTTGGTTAGATTTTATTCCTAGGTATTTTATGTGTTTTCTGCATTTGGAAATATGGTCGATTTCTTAATTTTTCTTTCTACTACTTCATTATTGGTGTATAGGAATCCCACCAATTTCTGTACATTGATTTTATATCCTGTAACTTTGGTGAATTCATGTATCAGTTCTAGCAGTATGGTGGGTTTTTTTGTTTGTTTTGTTGTTTGGTTGAGTCCATGTAGAATATCCTGTCATCTGAGAAGAGTGAAATTTTCACCTCTTCCTAGCCAATTTGGACATGTTTTATTTCTTTTTATTCTCTAGTTGCTCAAGTTAGGACTTCTAGTACTATGTTGAACAACGGTGATGAGAGTGGACATCCTGTCTTGTTCCTGACCTTAGGGGAAAAGTTCTCAGTTTTTCCCATACTAGATGTGGATTTTTTGCATATAGACTTTATGTTGTTGAGGTATGTTCCTTTTTAAAAAATGTTTATTTGTTCATTTTGAGATAGAGACAGATAGACAGAGAGAAAGGGAGAGAGAGAATCATAAGCAGGCTCTGAGCTGTCAGCACAGAGCTCAGTACAGAACTCAGTCTCACAAACCACATGATAATGACCTGAGCCAAAATCAAGAGTCAGACACTTAACTGACTGAGCCACTCCAGTGCCCTGACCTTCTATCCATTTTCTTGAGGGTTTTATCAAGAAATGGTTCTATACAGCACTTTCTACAATAGCCAAAACATGGAAAGAGCCTAAATGTCCATCACCTGATGAGTGGATCAAGAAGATGTGGTATATATTTATATACAATGGAGTACTATATGGCAAGAAGGAAAAATGACATATGGCATTTGTAGAAAAGTGGATGGACCTTGAGGGTGGCATGCTAAGGGAAATAACCCAGGCAGAGAAGGACAGAAACCATATGTTTGCATTCATAGGTCTATAGGAAAACAGGAGAAACATAATGGAGGATCAGGGGGAGGGGAATAGGGAACCAGAGTTCGAGAGAGAGAGGGATGCAAAACTTGAGAGACTATTGAATGTTGAAAATGAACTGAGGGTTGAAGGGAAAGGGGGAGGGAGGTAAAGAGGTGGTGGTGATGGAGGAGGGCACTTATGGGGCAGAGCACTGGTGTTGTATGGAAATCAATTTGACAAGAAAATATTAAAAAAAAAAAAAGAGCCCAGGGCCAGCTGGCTTCCCAGGGGAATTATACCAGACATATAAAGCAGAGCTAATACCCATTCTTCTAAAACTATTCCAAAAAAATAGAAATAGAAGGAAAACTTCCAAACTCATTCTATGAAGCCAGCATCACCTCAATACAGAAAACAGACAGAGACCCTGTCAAAAAAGAGAACTACAGACGCAATATCCTTAATGAGTATAGATGCAAAAATACTCAATAAGATACTGGCAAATCAAATTCAACAGCATATAAGAAGCATTATCCATTAGGATCAAGCGGGATTCATTCCTGGGTTACAGGGCTGGTTCAATATTCACAAATCCATCAATGTGATCCATCACATTAACAAAAGAAAGGATAAAAACCATGTGAACCAGTGGATAGATGCAGAAAAAGCATTTGACAAAATACAGCACCCATTCTTAATAAAAACCCTTGAGAAAGTTGGAATAGAAGGAACTTACCTAAACATTCTAAAAGCAGTTTATGAAAAGCCCACAGCTAATATCATCCTCAATGTGGAAAAACTGAGAGCTTTCCCCATGAGATCAGAAACACTCTCACCACTGTTGTTTAACATAGTCCTGGATGTCCTAGTATCAACAATCAAACAACAAAAGGAAATGAAAGGCATCAGAATTGGCAAAGAAAAAGTCAAAATTCCACTTTTCACAGATGACATGATACTCTACGTAGAAAACCCAGCAGACTCCACCAGAAGCCTTCTAGAACTGATCAATGATTCAGTAAAGTTGCAGGGTACAAAATCAATGCACAGAAATCAGTTGCATTCCTATACACCAATAATGAAAAAGCAGAAAGAGAAATCAAGAAACTGATCCCATTCACGATTTCATGAAAAACCATAAAATACCTAGGAGTAAAGCTAACCAAGGATGTAAAAGACCTATATGATGAAAACTATGGAAAACTTATGAAAGAGATTGAAGAAGACACCAAGAAACCAATAAGATGTTCCAAATGCTGTAATACAATAATGTTTACGCCTTCTGCGAAGGTACATTCTAAATGAGACTTATTTGGGCCACATGGGTGGCTCAGTCAGTTAAGTGTCTGACACTTGATCTCAGCCCTGTGTTTGGCTCTGTGCTGGGTGTGAAGCCTACTTTAACTAACTAACTAATAACTAACTAACTAACTAACTAACTAACTAACTAAAAGACTTATCTGTGGGCAACAGCTGACAGTAGCATCATGACATTTTCTTCCCTTTTCAATATAAAGCAAGAAATACATTAAATCACAGTGATTGTTTTATTAGTATAGGGTTTCCAGTGTCACAGAATCAATATGATTATATAGATATAGATCTATAAAAAGAAATCTTTATAATATAAAGTTTTTAAATACAATATTGGCTCATGCAATGATGAAGACTGAGAATCTGCTGTTTGCAAGCTAGACACACAGGAGAGCCTATATTGTAGCTCAAAGGCCTGACCCAGGAGAACTATGGTTTAGATTCCAGGCCAAGTCTGAGTCCTCAAATCAGAATCACCAAGGGCAGGCAAAGATCAATGTCAACCAGCCAGGCAGAGATACATTCAACCATCCTCTGTATTTTTTGTTTTACTCAGGCCCTCATCACAATGGTGAGACCCAGCTGCTTTACTTAGTCCATCAATTCAATACTAATAACTTTTGGAAATGCCCTTACAAACACAACCAGAAAAATGTTTAATAAGATATCTGGACATCCTGCAGTCTAGCCAAATTGACGCATAAAATGACCCATTACAAGTCTACCCATTGTCACTTGGTACACACACACAATTGCTTAAATCATTTTTAATCCCCAAGTAAGGACAACAGAATGGTGATAATTCTGCCTCACATGATAAAACTATGCTGTGTACACCGAAATTGCACCTTCCCTGGAGGAGGAGGTAAATTCCTTGAGAAATATTTACTCATCTTCTTGGTATCTGGTAACTTAAATATTATAATGTCAGATTAACAATGCTTAATTACTATAAGACATAGGCAATACATCTTATGTCACATGGATAAAGGAATAATAGTGGAAAGAAAACAGATATTTGCTAGATGCACACATATATTCACACACATGTGTACTCATTTAATTAAGGAGGAAATACTCATGGCAATTGCTATCCTCATTTCTGTAACTGATTATGTACATATAATCTACGTATGTATAGCTAGCATTTCTATCTACAGTCTTTACTAACCATTCCATATTCCCTCTGCCTTCAATAAATATCTCAGCTGGTCAGGTGTTTTTATCTGATGGGATAATTCAAACTTTTATTCCTAAAGGGTCTGGGCCATTAGAAGTCCTGCCTACATTAATTTTTGGAAATTTTTCATTGACAATCATCACAAGAAATGATATACTAAGAGACATGCTAAGTGATTTGTATTCCAGACACATTCATCCTTAGCTCCACTGTGGACTAGTCCCATTTTCCCATGGTAATCAGCATCAACCACCCCACCCAACACAGTAACTTCATTTTTTTCCTGACCATTCAAGGAATGTAGAACTCAAAGAAACCATGGTGATCTTTTCTTTTTCTTTCAAGATTTTATTTAAGTTCAAGTTAGCTAACAGATAGTGTAGTATTGGCTTCAGGAGTAGAATTCAGTGATTCATCATTACATGTTACACCCAACGCTTATCACAGTAAGTGCCCTCCTTAATGCCCATCACCCACTTGCCCATCCCCCCACACGCTTCCCATCTAGCAATTCTTAGTTTATTCTCTACAGTTAAGAGTCTCTTATGGTTTGTCTCACTCTGTTTTTATATTTTATTTTTCATTCCCTTCCCTTATGTTTATCAGTTTTGTTTCTTAAATTCCACATTAGTGAAATCATATGGTATTTGTCTTTCTCTGACTGAATTATTTTGTTTAGCATGATATACTCTAGTTTCATCCACATAGAAATGGCAAATTTTCTTTTCTTTTGATGGCTGAGTAATATTCCATCGTGATATAAACTCTCTGCCTTACCCAATCATCAGTCAACAAACATTTGGGCTCCTTCCATAATTTGTCTATTATTGATAGTGTGGCTAAAAACATTGGGGTGCACATGCCCTTTTGAATCAATATTTGTGTATCCTGTAGATAAATACCTAGTAGGGCAATGGCTGGGTAACATGGTGTCTCTATCTTTAACTTTCTGAGGAAACGCCACTGTATTTCCAGAGTGGGTGAACCAGTTTGCATTCCCCCAACAGCATAAGAAGCTTCCTCATTCTCCACATCCTCACCAACATTTGTTGTTTCCAGGGTTTATTTTAACCATTCTGATCAGTGTGAGGTGGTGTATTATAGTTTGATTTGTATTTCCATGGTGATGAGTTATGTTAAGCATTTTTTTCATGTGTGTATTATCCATCTTTATTCTTCTTTGGAGAAATGTCTGTTCATGTGTTCTGCCCATGTCTTAACTGGACTATTTATATTTGGGGAGATGAGTTTGATAAGCTCTTAAAATATTTTGGAAACTCGCCCTTTAACCAATACTGGAAGAGCTCTGCAAGAATTGTTAAAAGGGACCCTTTGAGTGGTAAAGAAAGACCAAAAGCAATAAAAACTAGACAGGAACAGAGTCATTCTAAAGGAACAGCAATTTTACAGGTAATACAATGGCACTAAATTCATATCTATTGATATTTATTCTTAATGTAAATGGACTAAATGCTCCAATAAAAAGACATGAGGTATAAAATTGTATAAAAATATCAATATCCATTGACATATGCTTATAAGAGACTCATTTGAAGTCTAAAGACACCTCCAGGGGTTGGAGAACCATTTATTATGCTATTTGATATCAAAAGAAAGGTAGTATGACCAAGACCACATTAAAAAGGAGAATTATAGTGCAATATCTCTAATGAACATGAATGTAAAAATTCTAAACAAGTACTAGCAAATCAAATCCAACGGTATATTAAAAGAATTATTCACCACAATCAAGTAAGATTTATTCCTGGGTTGTGGAGGTGGCTCAATATCTAAAAATCAATCAATGTGATATACCACATTAATAAAAGAAAGGATAAGAACCTTATAATTCTCTCAATAGATGCAGAAAAAGCATTTGATAAAATATAGCCCCATTTCTTTTTTTTCTTTTTTTAACAATCAATTAGGATTTTATTTTATTTTATTTTTAATAGTTTATTGTCAAATTGGTTTCCATATAACACCCAGTGCTCCTCCCCACAAGTGCCCCCTCCATGACCATTACCCCCTCCCTCTTTCCCCCTCCCCCTTTGGTCCCTGGTTCGTTTTCAGTATTCAGTAGTCTTCCTTGATCTCTGTCCTTCAATCTCCCCCGCTCTCTTTCCCCCTTTCTCTCCCCATGGTTCCCTGTTAGGTCTCTCCTGTTAGACCTAGGAATGCAAACATATGGTATCTATCCTTCTCTGCCTGACTTATTTCGCTTAGCATGCCACCCTCAAGGTCCATCCACGTTGCTACAAATGACCATATTTCATTCTCCCTCATTGCCATATAGTACTCCATTGTATATATATAAACCACATCTTCTTGATCCATTCATCAGTTGATGGACATTTAGGCTCTTTCCATGTTTTCGCTATTGTAGAAAGTGCTGTATAGCACCATTTCTTGATAAAAACCCTGAAGAAAGTATGGATAGAAGGTCAGGGCACTGGAGTGGCTCAGTCAGTTAAGTGTCTGACTCTTGATTTTGTCTCAGGTCATGATCATGTGGTTTGTGAGACTGAGTCCTGTACTGGGCTCTGTGCTGACTGCTCAGAGCCTGCTTATGATTCTCTCTCCCTTTTTCTCTGTCTCTCTGTCTCTGTCTCTCAAAATGAACAAATAAACATTAAAAAAAAAGGAACATACCTCAACATCATAAAGTCCATATGCAAAAAATCCACATCTAGTATGGGAAAAACTGAGAGCTTTCCCCCTAAGGTCAGGAACAAGACAGGATGTCCACTCTCATCACCGTTGTTCAACATAGTACTAGAAGTCCTAGCTTCAGCAATTAGAGAATAAAAAGAAATAAAATACATCCAAATTGGCTAAGAAGAGGTCAAAATTTCACTCTTTTCAGACGACAGGATATTCTACATAGACTCCACCAAATGAATTCAACAAAGTTACAGGATATAAAATCAATGTACAGAAATTGGTGGGATTTCTATACAGAAAGAAAAATTAAGAAATCGACCATATTTCCAATTGCAGAAAACACATAAAATACTTAGGAATAAAATCTAACCAAAGAAGTAAAAGATCTGTACTCTGACAAACCATAGAACAATTAAGAAAGAAACTGAAGAGGACACAAAGAAATGAAAAAGAAAAAGCATTTCATACTCATTATATTGGAAGAATAAGCATTTTAAAAATGTCTATATGGCCCAAAGCAATCTACACATTCAATATAAGCCCTAACAAATCAACATCAGCATTTTTCACAGCGCTAGAACAAACAATTCTAAAAATTGTGTGGAAGCAAAAAAGACTCTGAATAGAGAAAGTAGTGTTGAAAAAGAAACACATAGATGCAGGCATCACAATTCCAGACTTCAAGCTCTATTACAAAACTGTAATAATCAAGACAGTATGGTACTAGCACAAAAACACACATAGATAGATCAATGGTACAAAAGAGAGAACCCAGAAATGGACTCGCAATTATATGGTCAACTAATCTTCATCAAAATAGGAAAGAACAGCCATTGGAGAAAAGACAGTTATCTTCAACAAATGATGTTGGGAAAACTGGACAGTAACATGCAGAAGAATGAAGCTAGACCACTTTTTTTTTTACAGCATACACAAAAATAAATTCAGAATGGATGAAAGGCCTAAATGTCAAACAGTAAATCATCAAAATCCTAGAGGAGAACACAGGCAGCAAACTCTTTGACCTTGGCCATAGCAACTTCTTTCTATCTTAATTTCCAGCTCAACGGATCACTGTTGTGTGTCCTGATAAAAGTATTCCTCCCTCTGACTCCAAGATCTCTAGGCTATCAGAACATACAGTCAAGGGAACATGAAGCAAAAATTATGTTAGGGGATTACGATGGATAACAATAAGTGGTGCAACTCCCATTTCTGCCCATTGACTGCTGGACCCATGGAACCCGGTTATAGGGGAACCAGTACCATATATTAAATATTGATTCAGAAAATATACAGCCTTCTGCAGATGCCTACTCTAACCCTGCAAGTGTCTGGCATCTATTTCTGCTATAAATGAGTCTTCTGAAAGGCCATTTCATTTTTCTATTGAACAAGTTTCTTCATAATGGTAGGGAACAGTGCAAGAGCAGTGACTTTCATGATCACAGGCCCATTGCTGCACTTCTTTGTGAAGTAAATTCCTTGGTCAGAAATAATGTTGTATGTAATACTATGACAGTAGTTCAGAATTCTGTTAAGTCTAAGACAATGGTTTTGGTAAAATCAATGAATTCAGAGGGTAAATATATATCTAGTAAATGTCTATTACAATAAGAGCAAAACACTTCCTTTCTATGATGGAAACTGTCCAATGTAATCAACCTGCCACCAAGGAGCTGGTTGATCACTCTACAAAATAGTGATATATAAGAGACTCATATTTTAGTTCCTGGTAGACCGAGCACTTAGCAATGGCTGTAGCCAAGATGCCCTTAGGAAATGGAAGTCCATGATGTGTACACATGCATATCTTCCTTCCTTACCACTGGGTGGTGCTGTCCCAAAATAGGTTATTCTATCCACTTTATCATTTAAATCTTTATCTGCTGAGGTTACCTTTTAATGATTGTTCTTTGAGACACAGATATCTTTGTTTTTTACCCTTGCAGAAATTTCTGTTCACATATCTCTTCTACAAATTTCCTTAGTCATAACTCATGAAGTGGTATCCAATCATACCTCTGGACATTTCTCCTTCCAAAATGAACAACCAGGTGCCCTGCACCAAATTCTGCCATTTTCCATTCACTTCTGTATTTCGGGAATATCACAGATAATGGTTGTAGTGTTGCAGCTGTCCACTTTTGGATGAAGTCTGCATTTTGTGCAGAACCATCTATAAACCAGGACCCAATTTTTTTTTCTTCCTCTGTAAACTAATCCTAGAGAACTCTCCATAGATACAGTTTGGAAGAGAGGCTAGTGAGGTAGGCGTAGGGATGGTGAGCATTTGGGCCACTTCTTCATGTAACTGCTTGGCCCCTACATGTATATACCAGTTCCATCTCACAATGAAATAAGCCAGGGAATAACCAACTTAATGGCTTCATAAATCAAAAAATATCAAGCTTGTAATGGTAGCTTTGGATGCATATTAGATTACTGGCCCATCGCTAAGCATCCAGTCTAAACTAAGAGCCTAGAGCAGGCCAATGGCTGTTTCTTAAAAAGAAGACTAGTTATCCATTGAGGATGGCAAAATTCTAAAGGCCTGCATGTTAGGTCACCTACAGAAGCCTACCAAAGGCTCCAAACAGCCTCCCTGCCTGATATCCCACTTCAAGCACCACAGGATCTGCTGAATCACATGGCCCAAGTGGCAGAGCAGCTTGCACAGCAACCATCACTTGTTACAAAGCTGCTTCCTGTTCTGAACCTGCTCAAAACTAGCATTTTATCTGGTCACTTCGTAAATGGGCCAGTATAACACACCCCAAGGAGTATTATACTGTGTCCCGAATCCACAGGGACCCACTAGGTGTTGTGCCTCTTCTTTGGTGTCAGGAGGGGACTTAAAGCAACAACTTATCCTTCACCTTGGATATGTCCGCATGTCATATATCACTGGCTCCCTAGGTTTTCACAGAAGTAGGATTACCAGTTGTTGTCATTTTCTCATCCTCTGTCATGCACATGTCTTACCAAGAAGCATAGCATAGTTGCTACTTCTTATTCACTGGGACTAAGTAGCATAATATCATCTGTGTAATGAGCCAGTGTGATAGCTTATCAGAACGAAAGGCAATCAAGATTCCTGAGAAATATTTGCACATCACACATCTGTAAATGACTTGTACCCAAATATATATGATGAATTCATAAAACAAACTAATTAAAAAATAACTCAATTAAGAATGGAAAATATTGAACAGACACAAACAAGATATAAAGATATCAAAAAAAGGACCCAAAAAGATACTCTATATCATGTGTCATCAGAAAAATACACGTGAAAACCGCAAAGGGACATCAGAACCCACTTGCATAAACGACTAAAATTGAAAAGACTACGCCTACTGGAAGCAGCATACAGACCTTCTGTGCTCACATACAGGTAACAAAAGGGGTTAAGAGATAATTGCACAAAATTGAAGGAGTCATTAAATGTAAGTCAAGCTTGCTTTATGTTAAGGCTGTTTATTTCCCTTCTATTTTGGTTTCCGCAGGTAAAATTATAAGGGAGTGAGATAACTGGTTAATTGGTCCACCAAAAAGATGCACTGCCTTTTTCTATCTTCCCAATCAAGTCCCACGTGGAGATTGAACTTTTTTCTCCTCTTTAAAATGTCACAAATAAGTAAATTAAAATTTATTTTTCTGAATGAAAATCGATTGACAACATACTGTGCTAATGCACAAAAGGCAAACCTGAGTATGTTATCACCATGTTCAAGTTACTTCATCTCTTTTAAATTGGGGTAAAAACAAAATCTCTGAAAGAGCCTCCAGGGCCATGTGTGACCCCACCCAGGCTGGTCTTCCTGGCCTCACTGGTTACTCCCAGCTGCCCCTTTGTAATTTACCATGTTGTGCTTCTCCCATGACCTAGGCTCTCTGATAATCTAGGCCTTCCAATGATGAAGGCCTGTGGATGACATATGTCCACAGGCAGCAATCACCATGTGAGCAACGAAGACCCTTAGATCCCACCCATACTTCCTGACACAGAATCTATAGTTTAACAAGACTTCCAGGAAATTCACAGGCATTAAAGTTTGAGAAGCACAGATCTGTGGCATCTTTCACTGTGGTTCGTCATCTTTGTTCTCCCTTTGTACCTCCCCTGACCTTTGCCTAATATTTCTCATCATATTTCATCTTAAAGTGTGGAGTTAGGTGTAGGTCTGGGTTGTGAGCTCAGATGGTTTGAGGACAACTTTCCTTGGGGTTGGCTCTTGAGAGAAATCTAGAATCTTGGCCTCAATAAAATCATGTATGCCTAGGGTAGAGAAGACCATATTAATCAAAGTGCTCAGAGCATCAAAATATATAGACAAACTGAAGTTTGAGTGAACAGGTCAGAAGTGTCTTTTGTGGTGGACAGTAGTGTCATAAAGTGCAATTTCAGCTGTTAAAAAACTAGAAATGTATACTGTGACTTGGTGTTTATAATTTTAAAGTCTGTATTATACAAAATGTAATGCCCTATGGGATACCTGCACTTTTCATACATTCAAATCTACAATGCGCAGGACAGCTTACTTTTGTCCTGAGGGGAATGCTTGTGCACTATTAGGGGAATTTTAGTCCTTCACTCCTGCCATTTTTGGCAAAAGCACATAGTTTTTTGTTGATTGGCTGACTTGTATTCAAAACAAACTGCTATAAACAACATTTTCCTGACCTTGTGAAGCCTCCAAAAGGAATCAGTGAGCAGAGTTGCTACCTGTGGTACAGTCATTCCTTTGCTACTGTATTTTTATCTACTGTAGGAAGCCTAACGATTTGAAGGAATTTCCTCAAATTCTTATAAGATATGGGTAAGAGAGAGATGATTTCCATAATATTCATTTTGTTTTTCCATATAAGTTTGATATACTATTGCATTTATAATAATTTCACATTGGGTTTACAGGTGTCAAAAAGCCAGGTAAATAAAGGAAAACAAATAGTGAATAAGGTATATATTTTATTTCGATGGCCATAATCTAGATAAGCCAAATGACTGTGAAACTGAATTACTCCCTTTAACAATGATTTATTATCTCTTATCATATCTATCATAACTTTATAAATGTGGTGAACTCAAATGTGAAGCCATTTAAACTGCATTTAAATATCACATCTTAATGATTTCTACATAAGAAATCTTTCTGGTTATACTGATTACAAGCTCCATTTTGTTTAAGTATTACATCTTCTGAACAATACTTTTAAAGTAAGTCACTTGCATTTTATCTCTATCCTTTCTCCCACTTCTGACAACAATTTCATTGATTATTTTTGATATATGTAGCAGAAAATAGGCAGTAAGAGTCCCTATGCAGCTGTAGCATTTATGACTTGATGAGTATCACACACAAGTTGAACTTCAGAATTTTCAATCATTTAATGATTTGGGATTGCATAGAAATCCTTTCCAAATAAATACATATTTAATCATTTCAACCATTGATTTTGGTTATCCTTGTCACTTGTTTTTCACTCTGGTTTTTGACTCAATTTTATTGTGCTAAAAATAAATGGTGCACAAAAAGTGCTCCCAAGTAAAACCAGTAGGATTTCTAGAAAAATCAGTTCTAATTCCTGCAATAAAAAATAAAGCACTTTTAATATGAATAGAACTTTCGGACAGCGTTAGTATATATATGAATAGCACAAAGTTTATAAAGTTAAATCTCTTGCATACACATACTCGATAGGAAAATAAATTTGGAAATTTTAAGAGAAAAAGAAAAGATTGACACGCTGACATCTTTAAATGAAAACCAATCTTAAGATAAACTCTGACCTTTCCCTTTTTGTTGTCTGTTGCTTATCTCCGATATGTCCTTCCCCCTCCTTCTTTGTAGTCTTTCCTGCACATACCCATCCATTTATTATTCTTTGCCTATTGCTTTTCTTCTATCTCCTGATCTTTTCACCAGCCCAAATTTCTCCTTCTCCTTCTCCTTCTTCTATCTCCTTTCTCTTCTTAATGCCTCCCTCCTCTCCCTTTCTCTCTTTTGAAAACTTTTATTAAAATAAAATATCAGGGGAAAATGTTCTATTTGTTCACCTGTTAACAGACATACAACAACTCTCCTCCACATTGTTGGGACGTTCCGTTTCATTTCCCTGTTCACTGCTGTGCAATTTGTTTCCCATTCATTGCTCACTAGTCCCCGCTTTCCACTGCATCACATAAGATAAATTTTGCACTACAGCCACTAAAAATCTCTTAATTTCCATTCTCAAGTACACCTGTTCACACCTTGTCCTAATACAGCGTTTATTTTAGCAACCGGTACCATAACTTTCTTTGTTCTTCCTAAATATCTTCCTCTCTTTACGCTCATGACTCTCATCTATCCTGTTTCCCTGCTCTTCGTGATCATTCTGCTCAGCATTCTTTCCTAATCCCTCCCCAACTTCCATCATTGTCAGAGCACTTAGGTTCAATAAGAAAGGATGTTTATGAATTTTTTTATTTTTTATGTTTATGAATGGATTTTCTCTAACCTAGAATTGCTAGGGAAATGGAAGGAATCAGATGGAAAAAATGGGAAGCAACAGAAGCAGCAAGGCAGTCTTGTCAACAACAAAAATCCCGTCTCACCATGGGATCCTTGAGGGCTGTGGTCCCCTTGCTGTGTGGAAATGCCGCGGTTCACACTCACTGGATCACTAATGTGGTTGCAGGATGCATTTGCTGGAGGTTTCATATTGTGTCTTGGCAGCCTTAGCAACTAAAATTCTCTTTTCCTTGTCCCTTTTCTCCCTCATTCCAAATCCAGTATGGGTGGTTTCCAGTTGCCACGTCTACATCTCAGGTCCCCTCACTCTAGTTGTTAGGGAGATAGGATAGTCAGTTGTAGCTCCTTTGGCTCCTAGGGTGGATGGTAGACTTTGCCTGCCACTATGATTATGCAGTAGAAAAGAGGATCAGATTGGCTATCTAAAATGATACATATCCTCCATAACCACATTGACATACTTTGTCAGTTTAGTTCCTCACCCTTCTCTTCACTTTGTGTATTCTCCAATGGATAGATACATACCTAGGTGTGCCTTCAGCTACCTCAATGATTTGCAAGTCATTATTTGTAATAGATTCATAGTACACAGTATATATCACCTCATGTTCAGAGGACATTCTCTCTACACACTGGCACTGCATCTTAATTTCAATAAATTTTTAAAAATTTAGTACAGTTAACACACAATGTTACAATAGTTTCATTTGTAAAACATAGTGATTTAAAAACTTTGTACCTTGTGCTATGTTCACCACAAGCATAGCTACCATCTGTCCCCATGCATTGCTATTACAATTTCATTGACTCCATTCCTTATGCTGTGACTTATTCCCTTATTCATTCCATACCTGGAAGCTATATCTCCCACTCCTTTAGCTCATTTTGCACACACATCCCCTCTGGCAAACAAGTTGTTTTCTCTCTTTATAGGTCTAATTCTGTTCCTTGTTTATGCATTATTTTAGACTCCAATATGAGTGAAATAATATATTTGTCTTTCTCAGTCTGACTTATTTCACTTAATGTAATAGCCTCTGGGTCCATTCCTGTTGGAATTCTTATTGACATTAAAAAAACTTATTCCATTTCATTTCAGGCAACACCCAGTGAGGACATGGAAAAAGAAAATGCAACACTGCTGACAGAGTTCATTCTCACTGGACTCACATATGAACCACAGTGGCAAATCCCCCTATTCCTGGTGTTCGTAGTTATCTATCTTCTCACCATTGTGGGGAACCTTGGTTTGATTGCTCTGATATGGAATGACCCTCAGCTTCACATCCCCATGTACTTTTTCCTTGGGAGCTTGGCATTTGTGGATGCTTGGCTATCATCCACAGTGACCCCCAAAATGCTGGTCAACTCCTTTGCCAATAGTAAGATGATCTCTCTCTCTGAATGCATGGCACAATTTTTTTCCTTTGCAATCAGTGCAACCACGGAATGTTTTCTCTTGGCAACAATGGCTTATGACCGCTATGTGGCCATATGCAAACCATTACTTTATCCAGTGATTATGTCCAATACAGTATGCACCCGGCTGTTAGTTTTGTCATTTTCAGGTGGCGTTCTTCATGCCATAATTCATAATGCTTTGTTATTCAGATTGACCTTCTGCAATTCCATCATAGTACATCACTTTTACTGTGACATTATACCATTGTTTAAGATTTCTTGTACTGATCCCTCTATTAATTTTCTGATGGTATTTATTTTCTCTGGGTCAATACAAGTATTCACCATCTTGACTGTTCTTGTCTCTTATACACTAGTTCTCTTCACAATCTTAAAAAAGAAGTCTCTACAAGGCATAAGGAAAGCTTTCTCTACTTGTGGAGCCCATCTTTTATCTGTGTCTTTATACTATGGCCCCCTTCTCTTCATGTATGTGCACCCAAGATCTGCACAGGCAGATGATCAAGATATGATGGACTCTCTATTTTACACCATCATAATTCCTGTGTTAAACCCAATTATCTATAGCCTGAGAAATAAGAAAGTCATAGATTCACTGAAAAAAGTGCTAAAGAGAAATGCTTAAAACTCACACTAATATCTGTCCTTCTCCCATTAAAATTACACAAAATCGTGCAGACTAGATGTTGCTCTGTGTTGACTGGTGTTTAAAGAGAATATGTGTATTTTATTCAAAATATAGAAAGAATTTTAATCAAGTGTTTCTGTCATACTATAATAATTTAGAAAAAATATATTATGTTTTTAATGTGGTTTCAAAAATGCATTACACGCTGTAATAGTGTAATTCCTCTGAAAAGAATTTGAATACAATATCTTTGACCGTCATAAAGCTGTGTAGCCTGAAGACTCGTATCACATTGTACTCCATAGCGGAGTCAGTGTTGTGTTTGAGTGAACACAGGCAAAAATGTATAATGAGGGATCCAATTTCAGTCTACCCTTGCCCTTCCTCTCTCACCACTAATTCCATAAACAACCCTACTGAAACCACTGAAGCTCACACACTAAAACGACTCACATCTGCCTTTGTCATATTCCTATTACTTCTCACAAATCCTGTTGATATCCTCTTATTTACCAAACATTGCTTTCAGATTATTCTTCATAAACAGAAGTCTGACTCAGTAATATCCCTCTGAATAATATTTCAAGGATTTTGTATCTACCAGTTGTGTATATAGACATATATATCTAGAACTCCATATATGTATATAGATATATTTTATGTTCACATATATGTACAGATGCCATGATATACAGTTGATATATAAACATGTGTACCTTTTTCTATATATTATTCTGCATTTATAGCCATGGCAGTATTTGAGGTATTTCCCATAAAATCTGGATTTGATTCTGAAGTCTCTTTACTCACAATTCTCTTAATCTTCTAACTTACTAAAAGTCTTCTGTACAATTCCTCCTGATATATTTTTGTTCATATGGTCTCCCCACAGAGAATCCTTCCTCAAGTGTACCCATCTTCACATACACTTAAAATGGTTATTCTTTAAAACATTTTTTAACTCTTTCTTTAAAAAATTTTAATGTTTATTTATTTTTTGTAGACAGAGAGGAAACAAGCAGGAGAGAAGAGAGAGAGGGAGACACAGAATCTGAAGTAGTTTGCAGGCTCTAGGCTGTCAGCACAGAGCCTGATGCGGAGCTCAAATCCACAGACTGTGAAATCATGACCTGAGCCAAAGTCAGAAGCCTAACCAACTTAGCCACCAAAGTGCCCCTTCAAGGTCATTCTTAAATGTTACAGCTCCCTGATGCACTTCCAGATTACATAGAAGAAGACAAAAATCCTCACTTGTTTGAAACAATGCATATTTTATTTATTCTTGTAGACCACTAAGTAACTACTTATTTTTATAAACTTTCCTATCTTATTTTTAATTTTAATTTTTTTCTTTTATAGTTTATTGTCACGTTTCTTTCCATATAACACCCAGTGCTGATCCCAACAAGTGCTCTGCTCCAAGCCCATGACCCTGCTTCACCTTTCCCCAACTATTTTTTCCCCTTCCCCTCCACCATGGTCCTCTGTTAAGTTTCTCCTGTTCCATACATGAGTGAAATCATATGGTATCTCTCCTTCTTTGCCTGATTTATTTCACTTAGCATAACACCCTTGAGTTCCATCCACGTTGCTACAAATGGCCAGATTTCATTCTTTCTCATTGCCATGTAGTATTCCATTATATTTGTAAACCACATATTCTTGATCCGCTCATCAGTTCATGGACATTTAGGTTGTGTTCATGATTTGGCTATTGTTGAAAGTGCTGCTATGAACATTGGGGTACATGTGCCCCTATGCATCAGTACTCCTGTATCCCTTGGGCAAATTTCTAGCAGTGGTATTGCCACGTCATAGGGGAGTTCTATTGTTAATGTTTTGAGGAACTTCCACCTGTTTTCCAGAGTGGCTGCACCAGTTCACTTTCCCACCAACAGTGTAGGAGGGTGCCTGTTTCTTCACATTCTCACTAGCATCTATACTCTCCTGATTTGTTCATTTTAGCCACCCTGACCAGCGTGAGGTGGTATCTTAAGTGTGGTTTTGACTTGTATTTCCCTGATGATGAGTGTTGCCGAGCATCATTTCATGTCTGTTGGCCATCTGAATGTCCTCTTTGGAGAAGTGTCTGTTCATGTTTTCTGCCCATTTCATCAGTGGATTATTTGTTTTTTGGTGTGGAGACTGGTGAGTTCCTTATAGATTTTCGATACTAGCCCTTTATCTGATGTCATTTGTAACTATCTTTTCCCATTCTGTCATTTGCCTATTAGATTTCTTGATCGTTTCCTTTGCCACGCAGAAGCTTTTTTTAAAAAAAAGTAGTTTATTGTCAAATTACTTTCCATACAACTCCCAGTGCTCTTCCCCACAATTGCTCTCCTCCGTCACCACTACCACTTTTCTCCCCTCCCTCTTCAACCCTCATTTCGTTTTCAGTATTCAATAGTCTCTCAAGTTTTGCGTCCCTCTCTCTCCCCAATTCTGTTTCCCTCTTCCCTTTCCCTGAGTCTTCCCAGAAGCTTTTTATCTTGATGAGGTCCCCATAGTTCATTTTTCCTCTAGATTCCCTTGCCTTTGGGGATATATTGAGTACGATATTGCTGCAGTTGAGGTCAAGGAGGCTGTTCCTGCTTTCATCTCTAGGTTTTGATGGTTTCCTGTGTCACATTCAGGTCCTTCAGCCATTTTGAGTTTATTTTTGTGTATAGTGTCAGAAAGTGGTCTAGTTTCATTCTTCTGCATGTGGCTGTTCAGTTTTCCCAGCACCACCTGCTAAAGAGGCAGTCTTTTTTCCATTGGATACTCTTTCCTGCTTTGTCAAAAATTAATTGGCCGTACGTTTGTGGTCTAGTTCTGGGCTCTCTATTCTATTCCATTGGTCTATGTGTCTGTTTTTGTGCCAATACCATACGGCCTTGATGATGACAGCTTTGTAGTAGAGGGTAAAGTCTGGTATTGTGATGCCTCCCATTTTGGTTTTCTTCTTCAATATTACTTTTGTTATTCGGGGTCTTTTGTGGTTCCACAAGAATTTGAGGATAGTTTGTTCTAGCTTTGAGAAGAATGTTGGTGCAATTTGATTGGGATTGAAGTGAATGTGTAGATTGCTTTGGGTAGTAATGAATCCATTATAAAAATCTCCCAATGAATAAGAGCCCAGGGCCAGCTGGCTTTCCAGGGTAATTCTACGACACATTTAAAGCAGAGCTAATACCTATCCTTTACAATGTATTCCAAAAAATAGAAATAGAAGGAAAACTTCCAAACTCATTCTACGAAGCCAGCATCACCTTGATACCCAAACCAGGCAGAGACCCAGCCAAAAAAGAGAACTACAGACCCAATATCCTTAATGAATACAGATGCAAAAATACTCAACAAGATACTTGAAAATCAAATTCAACAGCATATGAAAAAATTACCCATCATGATCAAGTGGGATTCATTCCTGGGTTACAGGGCTGGTTCAATATTCACAAATCCATCAATGGAATCCATCACATTAACAAAAGAAAGGATTAAAAACCATATGATCCTGTCAATAGATGCAGAAAAGGCATTTGACAAAATACAGCACCATTTCTTAATAAAAACCTTTGAGAAAGTCGGAATAGAAGGAACTTACCTAAACATTATAAAAGCAGTTTATGAAAAGCCCACAGCTAATATCATCCTCAATGGGGAAAAACTGAGAGCTTTCCCCCTGAGATCAGGAACACAACAGGTGTGTCCACCCTCACCACTGTTGTTTAACATAGGGCTGGAAGTCCTAGCATCAACAATCAGACAACAAAAGGAAATAAAAGGCAAGAATTGGCAAAGAAAAAGTCAAAATTCCACTTTTCACAGATGACATGATACTCTACATAGAAAACCCAGCAGACTCCACCAGAAGCCTTCTAGAACTGATCAATGATTCAGTAAAGTTGCAGGGTACAAAATTAATGTACAGAAATTAGTTGCATTCCTATATACCAATAATGAAGCAGCGGAAAGACAAATCAAGAAACTGATCCCATTCATGATTACACCACAAAATACCTAGGATTAAAGCTAACCAAGGATGTAAAAGACCTATATGATGAAAACTATGGAAAACTTATGAAAGAGATTGAAGAAGACACCAAGAAACAAACAAGGTGTTCCAAATGCTGTAATACAATAATGTTTATCCCTTCTGCGAAGGTACATTCTAAATGAGACTTATTTGGAGTGCATGGTGGCTCAGTCAGTTAAGTGTCTGACACTTGATCTCAGCCCTGTGTTTGGCTCTGTGCTGGGTGTGAAGCCTACTTTAACTCACTAACTAACTAACTAACTAACTAACTAACTAACTAATAACTAACTAACTAAAAGACTTATCTGTGGGCAACAGCTGACAGTAGCATCATGACATTTTCTTCTATTCAATATAAAGCGTGAAATTCAATAAATCACAATGATTGTTTTATTAGTATAGGATTTTCCAGTGTCACAGAATCAATATGATTGTATAGCTATAGATCTATAAAAAGAAATCTTTATAATATAAAGTTTTTAAATACAATATTGGCTCATGCAATGATGAAGACTGAGAATCTGCTGTTTGCAAGCCAGACACACAGGAGAGCCTATATTGTAGCTCAAAGGCCTGACCCAGGTGTGGTACACACACAATTGCTTAAATCATATTTAATCCCCAGATAAGGACAACAGTGAGGCATGGTGATAATTCTGCCTTACATGATAAAACTATGGTGTGTACACCGAAAATGCACCTTTCCTGGAGGAGGAGGTGAATTCCTTGAGTAACATTTACTCATCTTCTTGATATCTGGTAACTTAAACATTATAATGTCAAATTAACAATGCTTAATTACTATAAGACATAGGCAATACATCTTATGTCACATGGATAAAGGAATAATAGTGGAAAGAAAACAAAGATATTTGCTACATGCACGCATATATTCACACACATGTGTACTCATAAAATTAAGGAGGAAATACTCATGGCAATTGCTATCCTCATTTCTGTAACTGATTATGTATATATAGCTAGCATTTATAACTACAGTCTTCTACTACCCATTCCATATTCCCTCTGCCTTCAATAAATATCTCAGCTGGTCAGGTGTTTTTATCTGATGAGGTAACCCAAATTTTTATTCCTAAAGGGTCTGGATCATTAGAAGTCCTGCCTACATTAATTTTGGAAGTTTTTCATTGACAATAATCACAAGGAATGATATACTAAGAGACACGCTAAGTGATTTGTATTCCAGACACATTCATCCTTAGCTCCACTGTGGACTAGTCCCATTTTCCCATGGTAATCAGCATCAACCACCCCATCCAACACAGTTACTTCATTTTCTTCCTGACCATTCAAGGAATGTAGAACTCAAAGAAACCATGGCGATCTTTCTTTTTTCTTTCAGGGTTTTATTTAAATTCAAGTTAGTTAACAGACAGTGTAGTATTGGCTTCAGGAGTAGAATTCAGTGATTCATCAGTACATGTAACACCCAATACTTATCACAATAAGTGCCCTCCTTAATGCCCATCTCCCACTTGCCCATCCCCTCACATGCTTCCCATCTAGCAATTCTTAGTTTATTCTCTACAGTTAAGAGTTTCTTATGGTTTGCCTAACTCTGTTTTTATATTTTATTTTTCATTCCTTTCCCTTATGTTTATCAGTTTTGTTTCTTGAATTCCACATGAGTGAAATCATATGGTATTTGTCTTTCTCTGACTGAATTATTTTGTTTAGCGTGATATACTCTAGTTTCATCCACATAGAAATGGCAAATTTTATTTCCTTTTGATGGCTGAGTAATATTCCATTGTGTATATAAACTCTCTGCCTTACCCACTCATCAGTCAACAAACATTTGGGCTCTTTCCATAATTTGTCTATTATTGATAGTGTGGCTAAAAACATTGGGGTGCACATGCCCTTTTGAATCAATATTTGTGTATCCTGTAGATAAATACCTAGTAGGGCAATGGCTGGGTAATAGTGTAGCTCTATGTTTAACTTTCTGAGGAAACTCCACTCTGTTTCCAGAGTGGCTGAACCAGTTTGCTTTCCCCCAACAGCATAAGAAGTTTCCTCATTCTCCATAACCTCACCAACATCTGTAGTTTACAGGGCTTATTTTAACCATTCTGATCTGTGTGAGGTGGTGTATTATAGTTTTTATAGTATTTCCATGGTGATGAGTTATGTTAAGCTTTTTTTTTCATGTGTGTATTATCCATCTTTATTCTTCTTTGGAGAAACATCTGTTCATGTGTTCTGCCCATGTCTTAACTGGACTATTTATATTTGGGGAGATGAGTTTGATAAGCTCTTAAAATATTTTGGAAACTCGCCCTTTAACCAATACTGGAAGAGCTCTGCAAGAATTGTTAAAGAGGAACCTTTGAGTGGGAAAGAAAGACTAAAAGCAATAAAAACTAGACAGGAACAGAGTCATTCTAAAGGAACAGCAACTTTACAGGTATTACAATGGCACTAACTTCATATCTACTGATATTATTCTTAATGTAAATGGACTAAATGCTGCAATAAAAAGACATGAGGTATCAGAATGTATAAAAATATCAATATCTATTGACATATGCCTATAAAAGACTCATTTTAGATACAAAGACACCTCCACAGGGTGTAGAACCATTTATCATGCTAAAGGATATCAAAAGAAAGGTAGTATGTATGACCAGACAAAGACCACACTAAAAAGGAGAATCATAGTGCAATATCTCTAATGAACATGAATGCAAAGATTCTCAACAAGATACTAACAAATCATATCCAACAGTATATTAAAAGAATTATTCAGCACAATCAAGTGGGATTTATTCCTGGGTTGTGGAGTGGTTCAATATCCAAAAATCAATCAATGTGATACACCATTAATAAAAGAAAGGATAAGAACCTTATAATTCTCTCAAAGGATGCAGAAAAAGCATTTGACAAAATATAGCACCATTTCTTGATTAAAAATCCTGAAGAAAGTATGGATATAAGGTCACGGCACTGGAGTGGCTCCGTCAGGTGAGTGTCAGACTCTTGATTTTGCCTCAGGTAATGATCATGTGGTTTGTGAGACTGAATCCTGTACTGGGCTTTGTGCTGACAGCTCAGAGACTGCTTATGACTCTCTCTCTCCCTTTGTCTCTGTCTCTATGTCTCTGTCTCTCTCTCAAAATAAACAAGTAAACATTAAAAAAAAAGGAACATACCTTAACATCATACAGCCCACATGCAAAAAATCCACACCTAGTATGGGAAAAACTTAGAGCTTTTCCCCTAAGGTCAGGAATAAGACAGGATATCCACTCTCACCACTGTTGTTCAACATAGCACTAGAAGTCCTAGCTTCAGCAATTAGAGAATAGAAAGAAATAAAATGCATCCAAAGTGGCAAGGAAGAGGTCAAAATTTCACTCTTCTCGGACGACAAAATATTCTACATGGACTCCACCAAAAAAAAAAAAAACCTGCTAGGACTGATACATGAATTTATCAAAGTTACAGGATATAAAAATCAATGCACAGAAATTGGTGGGATTTCTATACACCAATAATGAAGCAGTAGAAAGAAAAATGAAGAAATCATCCACATGTCCAATTGTAGAAAATGCATAAAATACCTAGGAATGAAATCTAACCACACTTGATCTTAGCCAAAAGGCCGAGAAGCGATTGAAATCTAACCAAAAAAGTAAAAGATCTGTACTCTGACAAACTATTAAACACTTATGAAAGAAATTGAAGAGGACACAAAAAAATGAAAATAAAAGCATTCCATACTTATTAGATTGGAAGAATAAACATTTTAAAAATGTCTATACTCCCCAAAGCAATCTACACATTCAATACAAGCCCTACCAAATCAACATCAGCATTTTAACAGAGATAGAACAAACAATTCTAAAAATTGTGTGGAAGCAAAAAAGACTCTGAATAGCTAAAGTAGTGTTGAAAAAGAAACACATAGATGCAGGTATCACAATTCCAGACTTCAAGCTCTATTACAAAGCTGTAATAATCAAGACAGTATGGTACTAGCACAAAAACACACATAGATCAATGGTACAAAAGAGAGAACCCAGAAATGGACTCGCAATTATATGGTCAACTAATCTTCATCAAAATAGGAAAGAACAGCCATGGGAGAAAAGACTGTATCTTCAACAAATGATGTTGGGAAAACTGGACAGTAACATGCAGAAGAATGAAGCTAGACCACTTTTTTTTTTACAGCTTACACAAAAGTAAATTCAGAATGGATGAATGGCCTAAATGTCAAACAGTAAATCATCAAAATCCTAGAGAAAAACACAGGCAACAACCTATTTGATCTTGGCCATACCAACTTCTTACTTTCTTAATTTCCAGCTCAACGGATCACTGTTGTGTGTCTTGATGAAAGTATTCCTCCCTCTGGCTCCAAGATCTCTAGGCTATCAGAACATACAGTCAAGGGAACATGAAGCAAAAATTATGTTAGGGGATTACTATGGATAACACTGAGTGGTGCAACTCCCATTTCTGCCCTTTGATTCCTGGACCCATGGAACCCGGTTATAGGGGAACCAGTACCATATATTAAATATTGATTCAGAAAATATACAACCTTCTGCAGATGCCTACTCTAGCCCTGCAAGGGTCTGGCATCTATTTCTGCTATAAATGAGTCTTCTGAAAGGCCATTTCATTTTTCTATTGAACAAGTCTCTTCAGAATGGTAGGGACAGTGCAAGAGCAGTGACTTTCATGATCACAGGCCCGTTGCTGCACTTCTTTGTGAAGTAAATTTCTTGGTCAGAAACAATGTTGTATGTAATACTATGACAGTGGTTCGGAATTCTGTTAAGTCTAAGACAATGATTTTGGTAAAATCAATGAATTCAGAGGGTAAATATATATCTAGTAAATGTCTATTACAGTAAGAGCAAAACACTTCCTTTTTATGATGGAAACTGTCCAATGTAATCAGCCTGCCACCAGGGAGCTGGTTGATCACTCTACAAAATAGTGATATATAAAAGACTCATATTTTAGTTCCTGGTAGACCGAGCACTTAGCAATGGCTGTAGCCAAGATGCCCTTAGGAAATGGAAGTCCATGATGTGTACACAGCTAGTAATGGCAGCTTTGGATGCATATTAGATTAGTGGCCCATCGCTAAGCATCCAGTCTAAACTAAGAGCCTAGAGCAGGCCAATGGCTGTTTCTTAAAAAGAAGACTAGTTTTCAACTGAGGATGGCAAAATTCTAAAGGCCTGCACGTGAGGTTCACCTACAGAAGCCTACCAAAGGCTCCAAACAGCCTCTCTGCCTGATCTGCCACTTCAAGCACCACAGGATCTGCTGAATCACATGGCCCAAGTGGCCTAGCAGCTTGCACAGCAACCATCACTTGTTACAGAGCTGCTTCCTGTTCTGAACCTGCTCAAAACTAGCATTTTATCTGGTCACTTGGTAAATGGGCCAGTATAACACACCCCAAGGAGTATTATACTCTGTCCCAAATCCACAAGAACTCACTACGTGTTGTGCCTCTTCTCTTGTGTCAGGAGGGGACTTAAAGCAACAACTTATTCTTCACCTTGGATATGTCCGCATGTCATATATCACTGGCTTCCTAGGTTTTTACAGAAGTAGGATTACCAGTTGTTGTCATTTTCTCATCCTCTGTCATGCACATGTCTTACCAAGAAGCATAGCATAGTTGCTACTTCTTATTCACTGGGACTAAGTAGCATAATATCATCTGTGTAATGAGCCAGTGTGATAGCTTATCAGAACGAAAGGCAATCAAGATTCCTGAGAAATATTTGCACATCACACATCTGTAAATGACCTGTACCCAAATATATATGATGAATTCATAAAACAAACTAATTAAAAAATAACTCAATTAAGAATGGAAAATATTGAATAGACACTAACAAGATATAAAGATATCAAAAAAAGGACTCAAAAATACTCTGTATCATGTGTCATCAGGAAAATAAACGTGAAAACCACAAAGGGACACCAAAACCCACTTGCATAAAGACTAAATTGAAAAGACTACGCCTACTGGAAGCAGCATACAGACCTTCTGGACTCGCATACAGGTAACAAAAGGGTTAAGAAATAATTACACAAAATTGAAGAAGTCAGAAATTTTAGTGAAGTTTGCTTTTTGTTAAGGCTGTTTATTTCTCTTCTATTTTGGCTTCCGCAGGCAAAATTATAAGGGAGTGAGATAACTGGTTAATTGGTCCACCAAAAAGATGCACTGACTTTCTCTATCTTCCCAATCAAGTCCCACGTGGAGATTGAACTTTTTTCTCCTTTTTAAAATGTCACAAATAAGTAAATTAAAATTTATTTTTCTGAATGAAAATCGATTGACAACAACTTTGCTAATGCACAAAAGGCAAACCTGAGTATGTTATTACCATCTTCAGGTTACTTCTTCTCTTTTAAATTGGGGTAAAAACAAAATCTCTGAAAGAGCCTCCAGGGCCATGTGTGATCTCACCCAGGCTGGTCTTCCTGGCCTCACTGGTCACTCCCAGCTGCCCCTTTGTAATTTACCATGTTGTGCTTCTCCCATGACCTAGGCTCTCTGATAATCTAGGCCTTCCAATGATGAAGGCCTGTGGATGACATATGTCCACAGGCAGCAATCACCATGTTAGCAACGAAGACCCTTAGATCCCACCCAGACTTCCTGACACAGAATCTATAGTTTAACAAGACTTCCAGGAAATTCACAGGCATTAAAGTTTGAGAAGCACAGATCTGTGGCATCTTTCACTGTGGTTCGTCATCTTTGTTCTCCCTTTGTACCTCCCCTGACCTTTGCCTAATATTTCTCATCATATTTCATCTTAAAGTGTGGAGTTAGGTGTAGGTCTGGGTTGTGAGCTCAGATGGTTTGAGGACAACTTTCCTTGGGGTTGGCTCTTGAGAGAAATCTAGAATCTTGGCCTCATTAAAATCATGTATGCCTAGCGTAGAGAAGACCATATTAATCAAAGTGCTCAGAGCATCAAAATATATAGACAAACTGAAGTTTGAGTGAACAGGTCAGAAGTGTCTTTTGTGGTGGACAGTAGTGTCATAAAGTGCAATTTCAGCTGTTAAAAAACTAGAAATGTATACTGTGACTTGGTGTTTATAATTTTAGAGTCTGTATTATACAAAATGTAATGCCCTATGGGATACCTGCACTTTTCATACATTCAAATCTACAATGCGCAGGACAGCTTACTTTTGTCCTGAGGGGAATGCTTGTGCACTATTAGGGGAATTTTAGTTCTTCACTCCTGCCTTTTTTGGCAAAAGCACATAGGTTTTTGTTGATTGGCCGACTTGTATTCAAAACAAACTGCTATAAACAACATTTTCCTGACCTTGTGAAGCCTCCAAAAGGAATCAGTGAGCAGAGTTGCTACCTGTGGTACAGTCATTCCTTTGCTACTGTATTTATATCTACTGTAGGAAGCCTAACGATTTGAAGGAATTTCCTCAAATTCTTATAAGATATGGGTAAGAGAGAGATGATTTCCATAATATTCATTTTGTTTTTCCATATAAGTTTGATATACTATTGCATTTATAATAATTTCACATTGGGTTTACAGGTGCCAAAAAGCCAGGTAAATAATGGAAAACAAATAGTGAATAAGGTATATATTTTATGTTGATGGCCATAACCTAGTTAAGCCAAATAACTGTGAAACTGAATTACTCCCTTTAACAATGATTTATTATCTCTTACCATATCTATCATAACTTTATAAATGTGGTGAACTCAAATGTGAAACCATTTAAACTGCATTTAAGTATCACATCTTAATGATTCCTACATAAGAAATCTTTCTGGTTATACTGATTATAAGCTCCATTTTGTTTAAGTGATTACATCTTCTAAATAATACTTTTAAAGTAAGTCACCTGCATTTTAACCCTATCCTTTCTCCCACTTCTGATAATAATTTCATTGATTATTTTTGATATATGTAGCAGAAAATAGGCAGTAAGTGTCCCTTTGCAGCTATAGCATTTATGACTTGATGAGTATCACACACAAGTTGAACTTCAGAATTTTCAATCATTTAATGATTTGGGATTGCATAGAAATCCTTTCCAAATAAATACATATTTAATCATTTCAACCATTGATTTTGGTTATCTATGTTACTTGTTGTTCACTCTGCTTTGGACTCAATTTTATTGTCCTAAAAATAAATGGTGCACAAAAAGTGCTCCCAAGTAAAACCAGTAGAATATCTAGAAAAATCAGTTCTAATTTCTGCAATAAAAAATAAAGCACTTTTCATATGAATAGAACTTTCAGACAGTGTTAGTATATATATGATTAGCACAAAGTTTATAAAGTTAAATCTCTTGCATACACATACTCGATAGGAAAATAAATTTGGAAATTTTAAGAGAAAAAGAAAAGATTGACATGCTGACAACTTTAAATGAAAATCAAGTTTAAGATAAACTCTGACCTTTCCCTTTTTGTTGTCTGTTGCTTATCTCCGATATGTCCTTCCCCCTCCTTCTTTGTTGTCTTTCCTGCACATACCCATCCATTTATTATTCTTTGCCTATTGCTTTTCTTCTATCTCCTGATCTTTTCACCAGCCCAAATTTCTCCTTCTTCTTCTCCTTCTTCTATCTCCATTCTCTTCTTAATGCCTTCCTCCTCTCCCTTTCTCTCTTTTGAAACTTTTATTAAAATAAAATATCAGGGGAAAATGTTCTATTTGTTCACCTGTTAACAGACATACAACAACTCTCCTCCACATTGTTGGGACGTTCCGTTTCATTTCCCAGTTCACTGCTGTGCAATTTGTTTCCCATTCACTGGTCATTAGTCCCTGTCTTCCACTGAATCATGTAAGATAAATTTTGCACTACAGCCACCAGAAATCTTAATTTCCATTCTCAAGTACACGTGTTCACACCTTGTTCTAATACAGCATTTATTTTAGCAACTGGTACCATAACTTTCTTTGTCCTTCCTAAATATCTTCCTCTCTTTATGCTCATGACACTCATATATCCTGTTTCCCTGCTTTTCCTGATCATTCTGCTCAGCATCCTTTCCTAATCTCTCCCCGACTTTCATCATTGTCAAGCACTTGGTTTCAACAAAAAAATGATGTTTATGAATATTTTTTTTATTTTTTATGTTTATAAATGGATTTTCTCTAACCTAGAAATGCTAGGGAGATGGAAGGAATCAGATGGAACAAATGAAAAGCAACAGAAGCAGCAAAACAATCTTGTCAACAACAAAAATCACGTCCCACCACTGGATCCTTGAGGGCTGTGGTCCCCGTGCTGTGTGGAAATGTCACAGTTCACACTGACTGGATCATTGATGTGGGTGCAGGATGCATTTGCTGGAGGTTTCATTTTGTGCCTTGGCAGCCTTAGCACCTCAAATTCTCTTTTCCTTGTCCCTTTTCTCCCTCACTCCAAATCCAGTATGGGTGGTTTTCAGTTGCCACATCCACATCTCATGTTCCCTCACTCTAGTTGTTAGGGAGATAGGAAAGTCAGTGCTAGTTCCTTTGGCTCCTATGGTGGATAGTAGACTTTGCCTGCCACTAAGATTATACAGTAGAAAAGAGGATCAGATTGGCTATCAAAAACAATACACATCCTCCATAACCACATTAATATACTTTGTCAGTTTAGTTCCTCACCCTTCTCTTCACTTTGTGTATTCTCCAATGGATAGATACATACCTAGGAGTGCCTTCAGCTACCTCAATGACTTGCAAGTCATTATTTGTAATAGATTCATAGTACACAGTATATATCACCTCAATGTTCAGAGGACATTCTCTCTACACACTGGCACTGCATCTTAATTTCAATGAATTTTTAAAAATTTGAGTACAGTTAACACACAATGTTACAATAGTTTCAGGTGTAAAACATAGTGACTTAAAAACTTTGTACCTTGTGCTCTGTTCACCACAAGCATAGCTACCAACTGTTCCCATACATTGCTATTACAATATCATTGACAACATTACTTACGCTGTGACTTATTCCCTTATTCATTCCATACCTGGAAGCTTATATCTCCCACTCCCTTAACCTATTTTGCACACAGACACCCTCTCTGGCAAACAAGTTGTTTTCTCTCTTTAAAGGTCTAGTTCTGTTCTTTGTTTATTCATTATTTCTGACTCCAATATGAGTGAAATAATACGATATTTGTCTTTCTCAGTCTGACTTATTTCACTTAGTGTAATAGCCTCTGGGTCCATTCCTGTTGGAATATATATATGTATGTGTGTATATATATATATATATATATATATATATATATATATATGTGTGTGTGTGTGTGTGTGTGTGTGTGTGTGTGTGTGTGTATGTATATATATATATATATATATATATATATATATATATATATATATATCCATTGTGTGTGTGTGTGTATCATACCACATTTTACTTATTCATTTATCTATAGATGGACACTTAGGTTTCTTCCATATCTTGGCCATTCTAAATAATGAATCATGCAATAAACACATGGCGCATGTAACTTTTCACATTAGTGTTTTCATTTTCTTTGGGTACATGAAATCTATTCAGTTACCAAGTGACTCCTCTATTCTTCACTGACCACTCCTTCACCTCCAATAGTCACAGAATGGTCTCTCTACATTCTGAACTTTCAACCATCTCTCTCTTAATTTCCCTATCATTACCAATGTGATTTCACCCAGAACTAGCCATATCATATGTGTTTGAATCACTAGAGGAGCAAGTCTAAAATGCAGATTATTAGATTTCATTCTTGATCTACTAAATCTAATTCTAAAATAAAACTTAACAATATATATTCTGCACACACACACACAAAAAAACTCTTCAGAGAATTCCAATGTGTAAATTGGGTTGAGACTCAGTGGATGTTAGTAACATCTTCTTGACTAGTATTATTGACCTCAATTTCTTCTCCCTGCAGCCAGTTTTCTACACTACCATATATTCATTTTAAAGAATCTTACAATGCACTCCCTTCTCTTACGTTTTCAGTGAATGCCTATTTCCTGTTGAATAATGTTTAAGATCCTTCCTGGGCTATTCAATTCATTTTATATCCCAGGCTCTTCAAGCTTCTTTCCCCCTCATTCTACATCCACATCCCTGACACAGACTTTGCTTTTCATAGGAAAGCCTATCCCATAAATTTAGCACATATGTGCAATGCCTTTTATGTTCCCAATTCTGTTAACTGTGCCACATTTTTAAAATGAAACTGAGTTTATTTCCAAGTCTCCAAAAGACATTCCATCTATTACAAAGGTAATACACAAAATTGAAAGGGTATTCTGATGTGTATCATTTTATCTCAAATTTCCTCCCCATATTTTCACATTGTAAATTCTTATTGACATTACAAAAACTTACTCTATTTCATTTCAGGCAACACCCAGTGAGGACATGGAAAAAGAAAATGCAACACTGCTGACAGAGTTAATTCTCACAGGACTCACATATGAACCACAGTGGCAAATCCCCCTATTCCTAGTCTTCTTGGTTATCTATCTTCTCACCATTGTGGGGAACCTTGGTTTGATTGCTCTGATATGGAATGACCCTCAGCTTCACATCCCCATGTACTTTTTCCTTGGGAGCTTGGCATTTGTGGATGCTTGGCTATCATCCACTGTGATCCCCAAGATGTTGGTCAACTCCTTTGCCAAGAATAAGATGATCTCTCTCTCTGAATGCATGGTACAATTTTTTTCCCTTGCAGTCAGTGTAACCACGGAATGTTTTCTGCTGGCAACAATGGCTTATGATCGCTATGTGGCTATATGCAAACCATTACTTTATCCAGTGATTATGTCCAATACAGTATGCAACCGGCTGTTAGTTTTGTCATTTTCAGGTGGCGTTCTTCATGCCATAATTCATAATGCTTTGTTATTCAGATTGACCTTCTGCAATTCCATCATAGTACATCACTTTTACTGTGACATTATACCATTGTTTAAGATTTCTTGTACTGATCCCTCTATTAATTTTCTGATGGTTTTTATTTTCTCTGGATCAATACAAGTATTTACCATTTTGACTGTTCTTGTCTCTTATACACTAGTTCTCTCTACAATCTTAAAAAAGAAGTCTCTACAAGGCATAAGGAAAGCTTTCTCTACCTGTGGAGCCCATCTTTTATCTGTGTCCTTATACTATGGCCCCCTTCTCTTCATGTATGTGCGCCCAGGATCTGCACAGGCAGATGATCAAGATATGATGGACTCTCTATTTTACACTGTCATAATTCCTGTGTTAAACCCAATTATCTATAGCCTGAGAAATAAGAAAGTCATAGATTCACTGAAAAAAGTGCTAAAGAGAAATGCTTAATACTCATATAAACATCTGTCCTTATTCGATTAAAATTACACAAAATTGTTTAGACTAGATGTTACTAAGTGTTGACTAGTGTTTAAAGTTTTTGTAGTTATAATTGCCTTAGCATTCAAGTGATTTAAAGTGGGAATACTAATAACCATCTAAGTATGTCTGTATTTCATTCAAAATAGAGAAAGATTTTAATCAAGTGTTCCGGCCATACTATAATAATTAAGAAAAAATATATTGTATGTTTTCAATGTAGCTTCAGAAATGCATTAACACTGTAATAGTGTAATTCCTCTGAAAAGATTTTGAATACAATGTCTTTGACAGTCATACAGCTGTGTAGCCTGAAGACTCGTATCACATTGTACTCCATAGCGGAGTCAGTGTTGTGTTTGAGTGAACACAGGCAAAAATGTATAATGAGGGATCCAATTTCAGTCTACCCTTGCTCTTCCTCTCTCACCACTAATTCCATATACAACCCTACTGAAACCACTGAGGCTCACACACTAAAACGACTCACATCTACCTTTGTCATAGTCCTATTACTTCTCACACATCCTGTCGATATCCTCTTATTTCCCAAACATCGCTTTCAGATTATTCTTCATACAAAGAAGTCTGACTCAGTAATATCCCTCTTGAATAATGTTTCAAGGATTGTTGTATCTACCAGTTTATGTGTATATAGAGCATACATATCTAGGACTCCATATGTGCATATGTATATATATTATATTCACATATATGTATAGATGACATGATATACAGTTGATATATAAACATGTGTACCTTTTTCTATATATTATTCTGCATTTGTGGCCATGGCAGTATTTGAAGTATTTCCCAATAAAATCTGGATTTGATTCTGAAGTCTCTTTCCTCACAATTCTATTAAACTTCTAAGTTACTAAAAGTCTTCTGTACACTTCCCTCTCATATATTTTTGTTCATATGGTCTCCCCACAGAGAATCCTTCCTCAAGTGTACCCATCTTCACATACAGTTGAAATGGTCATTCTTTTTAAAAATTTTTTTACCTCTTTCTTTAAAAGTTTTTAATGTTTTTTATTTTTGGTAGACAGAGAGGAAACAAGCAGGAGAGAAGAGAAAGAGGCAGACACAGAATCTGAAGTAGGTTGCAGGCTCTAGGCTGTCAGCACAGAGCCTGATGCGGAGCTCGAATCCACATACTGTGAGATCATGACCTGAGCCAATGTCAGAAGCTTAACCAACTTAGCCACCAAAGTGCCCCTTCAAGGTCATTCTTAAATATTACAGCTTCCTTGATGCACTTCCAGATTACATCAAAGAAGACAAAAATCCTCACTTGTTTGAAACAATGCATGTTTTATTTATTCTTTTAGACCACTAATGTAATTGCTTATTTTTCATAAGCTTTCTTAATTTTAATTTTAATTTTTTTCTTTAATAGTTTATTGTCAAGTTTGTTTCCATATGCTCATCCCAACAAGTGCTCTGTTCCATGCTGATCACCCCACTTCCCCTCTCCCCAACTATTTTATCCCCTTCCCCTCCACCATGGTCCTCTGTTAAGTTTCTCCTGTTCCATATATGAGTGAAAACATATGGTATCTGTCCTTCTCTGCCTGATTTATTTCACTTAGCATAACACCCTCAAGGTCCTTCCACATTGCTACAAATGGCCCAATTTCATTCTTTCTCATTGCCATGTAGTATTTCATTGTATAATTAAACCACATCTTCTTGATCCTTTCGTCAGTTGATGGACATTTAGGCTGTGTCCATGATTTGACTATTGTTGAAAGTGCTGCTGTGAACATTGGGGTACATGTTCCCCTGTGCATCAGCACTCCTGTATCCCTTGGGCAAATTTCTAGCAGTGGTATTGCCACGACATAGGGGAGTTCTATTGTTAATGTTTTGAGGAACCTCCACACTGTTTTCCAGAGTGGCTGCACCAGTTCACATTCCCACCAACAGTGTAGGAGAGTGCCCATTTCTTCACATCCTTGCCAGCATTTATACTCTCCTAATTTGTTCATTTTAGCCACCCTGACCAGCGTGAGGTGGTATCTCAAGTGTGGTTTTGATTTGTATTTCCCTGATGATGAGTGTCGATGAGCATCATTTCATGTCTGTTGGCCATCTGGATGTCTTCTTTGGAAAAGTGTCTGTTCATGCTTTCTGCCCATTTCATCAGTGGGTTATTTGTTTTTTGGGTGTGGAGACTGGTGAGTTCCTTATAGATTTTGGATACTAGCCCTTTATCTGATATGTCATTTGCAACTATCTTTTCCCATTCTGTCAGTTGCCTATTAGTTTTATTGTTTCCTTTGCCATGCAGAAGCCTTTTGTCTTGATGAGGTCCCAATAGTTCCTTTTTGCTCTTGAATCCCTTGCCTTTGGGGATGTGTCGAGTAGGAAATTGCTGCGTTTGAGGTCAAGGAAACTGTTTCCTGCTTTCTTCTCTAGGGTTTTGATGGTTTCCTGTCTCACATTCAGGTTCTTCATCCAATTTGAGCTTATTTTTGTGTATGGTGTAAGAAAGTGGTCTAGTTTCATTCTTTTGCATGCTGCTGTCCAGTTCTCCCAGCACCACCTGTTAAAGAGGCTGCTTGTTTTCCATTGGATACTCTTTCCTGCTTTGTCAAAGATTAATTGGCCATACATTTGTGGGTTCAGTTCTGAGTTCTGTATTCTATTCCATTGGTTGATGTGTGTGTTTTTGTGCCGATAGTTACTGTCTTGTTGATTATAGCTTTGTAGTAGTGGCTAAAGTCTGGGATTGCAATGCCTCCGGTTTTGGTTTTCTTCTTCAATATTACTTGGATATTTGGAGTCTTTTGTGGTTCCATACAAATTTGAGGACAGTTTGTTCTAGCTTTGTGAAGAATGCTGGTGGAATTTTGATTGGGATTGCATTGAATGTGTAGATTGCTTTGGGTAGTAATGACATTTTAATAATATTTATTCTTCTGATCCATGAACATGAATGTTTTTCCATTTCTTTGCATCTTCTTTAATTTCCTTCATAAGTTTTCCATAGGTTTCAGATCTTTAACATCTTTGGTTAGGTTTATTCCTAGGTATTTTATGTTTTTTTGTGCAGTCGTAAATGGGATCAGTTTCTTGATTATTCTTTCTGTTGCTTCATTATTGGTGTATAAAAATGCAACCGATTTCTGCACATTGATTTTGTACCCCCAAATTCTGGTGAATCCCTGAATCAGTTCTAGTAGGCTTCTGGTGGAGTTGGTTGGGTTTTCCATGTAGAGTATCGTGTTATCTGCGAAAAGTGGAATTTTGACTTCATCTTTGTCAATTCTGATGCCTTTTATTTCCTTTTGTTGTCTGACTGCTGATGCTAAAACTTCCAGCACTATGTTAAACAATAGTGTTGAGAGTGGATATCCTTGTCATGCTCCTTATCTCAAGGGGAAAGCTCTCAGTTTTTCCCCATTGAGGATGATATTAGCTGTGGGCTTTTCATAAACGGCTTTTATGATGTTTAAGTAAGTTCCTTCCATCCCAACTCTCTCGAGAGTTTTTATTAAGAAAGGATGCTGTATTTTGGCAAATGCTTTTCTGCATCTATTGACAGGATCATATCGTTTTTATATTTTCTTTTGTTTATGTGATATATCACATTGATTTGTGAATATTGAACCAGCCCTGTAACCCAGGAATGAATCCCACTTGATCATGGTGGATAATTCTTTTTATATGATGTTGAATTCCATTTGCTAGTATCTTGTTGAGGATTTTTGCATCCATTGTCATCAAGGATATTGGCCTGTAAGTCTCTTGTCTGATTTGGAAATCAAAGTGATGCTGGCTTCAAAGAATGAATCTGGAAGTTTTCCTTCCATTTCTATTTTTTGGAATAGCTTGAGAAGAATGGGTATTAACTCTGATTCAAACGTCTGGAAGAATTCCCCAGGGAAGCGATCTGGCCCAGAGCTCTTATTTGTTGGAAGAATTTTGATAACTGATTCAAGTTTTTCACTAGTCATGGATCTGTGCATATTTTCTATCTCTTCCCGTTTGAGTTTTGGTAGTGCGTGTGTGTTTAGGAATTTGTCCATTTCTTCTAGGTTGTCCAGTTTGTTGGCATATAATTTTTCATAATATTCCCTGAAAACTGTTCATATTTCTGAGGGATTGGTTGTAATAGATCCATTTTCATTCATGATTTTGCCTATTTGGGTCTTCTCTCTTTTCTTTCTGAGGAGCCTGGCTAGAAGTTTATCAATTTTGTTTATTTTTTTCAAAAAAAAAAAACAACTCTTGGTTTTATTGATCTGTTCAACTGTTTTTTTTTTTTGGATTCTATATTGTTTATTTATTCCTTGATCTTTATTATTTCTCTTCTTCTGCTGGGTTTGAGGTGCTCTTGCTGCTCTGCTTTTAGTTCCTTTAGATGCGCTGTTAGGTTTTGTATTTGTGCTTTTTCTAGTTGCTTGAAATAGGCCTGGATTGCAATGTACTTTCCTCTTAGGACTGCCTTTGCTGCATCTCAAAGAGTTTGGATTGTTGTATTTTCATTTTCATTTGTTTCCATATACTTTTAAATTTCTTCTCTAATTGCCTGCTTGGCCCATTCATTCTTTAGTAGGGTGGTCTTTAACATCCATGTTTTTGGAGGTTTTCCAGACCTTTTTCCTGTGATTTATTTCAAGTTTCATAGCATTGTGATCTGAAAGTGTGCATTGTATGATCTCAATTCTTTTATATTTATTGAAGGCTGCTTTATGACCCAGTATGTGATCTATCTTGGAGAATGTGTCATGCGCACTCGAGAAGAAAGTGAATTCCATAGCTTCAAAATGTAGTTCTAATTATATCTTTTATAGTTTTATTTTAATCAACCAGTGCACATCACAAGTGCACTCCTTAATCTTCATCATCTATTTCACCCATCCCACCCAAATATTTGTTCTTTAATTATAAAGAACAAATGAACCATCCATTTGTTCTTTATTATTAAAAGTCTCTTTCTTAGTTTGTATATCTCAATCTCTTTTTTCCTCCTTTGTTTGTTTTGTTTCTTAAATTCCACACATGAGTGAAATCATATGGTATTTATCTTTCTCTGATTGATTGATTTCTTTTAGCATAATACTCTCAAGCTCCATCCATGTCACTGAATAGAAAGATTTCATTCTTATTTATGGCTGAATAATATTCCATTGTGTGCACGCAATATATATAAAGTTGCTGTAATTATAGGGGTGCATGCATCCCTTTGAATTAGTGGTTTTGTATTCTTTGGGTCAATACCCAATAGTGCAATTGCTGGATCATAGGATATTTCTATTTTAACTTTTTGAGAATTCTCCATACTGTCTTCCACAGTGGCTGCACCAGTTTTCATTGCACCCAACAGTGTAAGTTACTTTTTCTCCACATCCTCACCAACACCTATTGTTTCTTGTGTTTTTGATTTTAGCTATTCTGACAGGAGTGAGGTGGTATCTTGTTGCAGTTTTGATATGCATTTACTTGATGGTAAGTGGTGATTAGCACGTGTATGTCTTTGGAGAAATGGTTGTTCATATCTTCTGGCCATATTTTAATTAGATTATTTATATTGGAGGTGTTGAGTTGTGTAAGTTCTTTACATATTTTGGAAACTAATCCTTTATCAGATATATCATTTGAAAATATCTTGCTCCATACAATAGACTGGCTTTAGTTTTTGTTAACTGTTTTTTTTTTTTTTTTGTTAGGCAGAAGATTTTCACTTTGATGTAGTCCATACAGTTTATTCTTGCTTTTGTTTCCTTGCCTCTGGGGACATATCTATAAAAAAAAAGTTGCTATGTTTGATATCAGAGAGACTGCTGGCTGTGTTCTAGAATTTTTATGGCTTCAGGTCTCACATTTAGGTTTTTCATCCATTTTGAATTTATTTTTGTGTACGGTGTAAGAAAGTGGTTCAGTTTCATTCTTTTGCATGTTTCTTTCCAGTTTCTCAACTTTATTTGTTGAAGAAACTGTTTTTTTCCCATTAAATATTCTTGCCTCCTTTTTTGAGATCAATTGCAATATAATTGCGTTTTCTTTTCTTTTCTTTTCTTTTATTTTTTTGAGAGAGGGAGAAAGTGAACATGCAAGCAAGGAAGAAGCAGAGGGAAAGGGAGAGAGAGAATCTAAAGCAGGCTCCACAGCCAGCACAGAGCCAGATGGTGCAGGGCTCAATCTCATGATTGTGGGATCATGACCTGAGCCAAAATCAAAAGTCAGATGTTTAACCAACTGGGTTAATTGTGGTTTTATTTCTAGATTTTCTATTCTGTTCCACTGATTTTCTATTCTGTTTCATTTTTGTACCATGATGTTTTGATGAATACAGCTTTGTAGTATAACTTGAAGGCCAGAATTGTGATGCCTCTTGCTTTGCTTTTCTTTTTTTTTCCCCAAAATTGCTTTGGCTATCCGGGGTCTTTTGTGGTTCCATACAAATTTTAGAATTGTTTATTCTAGTTCTGTGAAAAATGTTGTTGGTATTTTGATAGCGATTGGATTAAATGTGTAGATTACTTTGGGTAGGTAGCATGGACAATGGAGTATCTTTCCTTTTCTTTGTGTCTTCTTCAATTTCTTTCATCGGTGTTTTATAGTTTTCAGAGAACAGGTCTTTCATCTCTTTGGCTAAATTTATTCATAGGTATATTATTCTGGGTGTAGTTATAAATGGGATTACTTTCTCAATTTTCTTCTGCTGCTTCATTATTGATATAAGTTAATGAAACATATGTCTTTACACTGATTTTGTATCCTTCAACTTTACTAAATTCGTTTATCAGCTCTAACAGGTTTTCGGTGGAGTCTTTTGGGTTTTCTATATATAGAATTATGTCATCTACAAATAGTGAATTTTTGACTCCTTCCTTACCAGTTTAGCTGCCTTTTATTTTGTTGTTGTTATTGTCTAATTGCATGACTAGGACTTCCAGTACTATGTTGAGTAAAAATGGTGAGAGTGGACATCCTTTTCTTATTCCCAACCACAGAGGAAAAGATCTCAGGTTTTCCCCACTGAGGATAATGTTATAGGATTTTCATAGATGGTCTTTATTATGTTGAGGTATGTTCTCTCTAAACTTACTTTGTTGAGAGTTTTTATCATGAATGGAATATTATAGTTTGTCAAATTCTTTTTCTATGTCTATTGAAATGAACATATAGTTCTTATCCTTTTTCTTATTAAATGTGATGTATCACATTGATTGACTTGGGAATATGAACAATCCTTTCAAACCAGGATTAAACGTCACTTGATTGTGGTGAATGGCTTTTTTAATGTATTGTTTGATTTGGTTTGCTAGTATTTTGTTGAGGACTTTTACATCCATGTTCATCATTGGAGATATTGGCCTGTAGTTCATTCTCTCTCTCTCTCTCTCTCTCTCTCTCTCTCTCTCTCTCTCTCAGTGTCATTATCTCATTTTGGTATCAGGGTAATTAGCCTCATAGATCATCTAGAACACTGACACATTTCAATTTGAGGTGTCTCTTTTTTTGACTGAATGTTAACATTCCTCTGAATGGTACTGATAAATGGTTCAGAAGAAAAATTAAGTGAAATAAAGGAGTAATATTTATTCATGGTGATCAAGTCAAATCAATTCATTCAAAGTCATAGAATGACTTTTGAAGTATTCCTTCCTTTTTTATATTTTGATATAGTTTGAGAAGAATAGGTATTAACTCTTCTTTAAACGTCTGGTAGAATTTACATGTGAAAACCTCTGGTCCTGGACTTTTGTTTGTTGGAAGTTTTTTGATTACTGATTCAATTTCATTATTGATAATCAATCTGTTCAATTTTTCTACTTCTTCCTATTTCAGTTTTGGTAGGTTATATGTTCCCAGGAATCTATCCATTTCTTCTAGGTGGTCCAATTTGTTGGCATATAAATTTTTGTAATATTCTCTTACAGTATTTGTATTTCTGTGGTGTTTCTTATTTTTTCTCTCTCATTTGCGGTTTTTTTTTTTTTTAATTTTAGTCCTTTCTGTTTTTCTCTTAATAAATGTGGCTAGTGATTTATCAGTTTTATTGCTTTTTCAAAGAACCAGCTCTTGGTTTCATTAATCTATTCTGCTTTTTTTTAATTTGTTTTGTTTGTTTCTATATCATTTATTTATCCTCTAATATTTATTATTTCCTTCCTTCTGCTGGTTTTAGGTTTTATCTTTTGTTTTTTATTTTTTGTTTGTTTGTTTGTTTTAGCACCTGTAGGTGTAAGTTTAGGTTGTTTACTTGAGATTTTTCTTGCTTATTGAGTTAGAATTTTATTGCTACAAACTTTTTCTCTTAGAATGGATTTGCTACATTCCAAAGGTTTTAAATGGTTTTTTTCATTTTCATTTGCTTTCATGTACTTTTTAATTTATTCTTTTTTTTCCTGGTTGACCCATTCATTGTTTAGTAGCATGTTATTTAACCTCCATGTACTTGTGGTATTTCCAGATTTTTTCCTGTGGTTGACTTCTGGTTTCATAGCATTGTGATCAGAAAAGATACATAGTATGGTATCAATTGTTTTGAATTATTGAGGCTTATTTTATGGCCTAATATGTGATCTATCCTGGAAAATGTTCCATGTGCACTTAAGGAATGTGCATTCTGGGGAACCTGGGTGTCTCAGTTGGTTAAGCATCCGACTCTTGGTCTTGGCTTGGTCATAGTCTTGTTGTTAGTGGGATCAAGCTTTAAGTTGAGCTCTGCGCAGACAGCATGGAGCTTGGTTTGGATTCACTCTTTTCCCCTGCCCCTCTCCTGCTCACGCTTTCTCTCAAAATAAATAAACTTTAAAAAGAGAATGAAAAGAATATGTATTGTGCTGTTTAAGGATAAAGTGTTCTGAATATATCTGTTAAGTCCCTTCTGGTCCAGTGTGTTGTACTGTCATTGTTTCCTTCTTTACTTTCTGTTTAAGTGATCTGTTCATTGATGCGAGTGGAGTGTTAAAGTCGCCTACTATTATTGCATTATTATCGATCAGTTCCTTAATGTTTATTATTAACTGTTTTCTGTATTTGGGTGCTTGAATATTTATAATTGTTAAGTATGCTTGTTGGATTGTCTCTTCTATTATTGTATAGGTTTTTTCTTTGTATCTTGTTACAGTTGTTTTAAAATATTTTTTGTCTGATGTAAGTATTCCTATTCCAGCTTTCTTTTGACATCCATCTGCACGATAAATTTTTCTGCATCTCCTCAGTTTTAATCTGCAGGTGTCTTTAGGTCTAAAATGAGTCTCTTGGGGCACCTGGGTGGCTCAGTTGGTTAAGCGTCCAGCTTCGGCTCAGGTCATGATCTCATGGTAACTGGGTTGGAGCCCCGCATGGGGCTCTGTGCTGACAGCTAGCTCAGAGCCTGGAGCCTGTCTTCAGATTCTGTATCTCCCTCTCTCTCTGACCCTCCCCTGCTCGCACTGTCCCTATCTCTCAAAAATACATTAAAAAACATTTAAAAAATTTTTTAAATGAGTCTCTTGTATACAACATATAGATGGGTCTTGTTTTTTATTTTGCTTAATTTTTCATTTTTATTTTTTTAGGTTTATTTATTTATTTTGAGAGAGAGTGTGAGTGTATGTAAGGGAGAGTGGGGGTAAGGGGGAGAGGAGAAGAGGGAAAATCCCAAGCAGGCTCAGACCTGCCAGCACAGAGCCTCATGCAGGGCCAGAACACACAAACCAGGAAACTGTGACCTGAGCCAAAGTGAGACGCTTAACTGACTGAACCATCCGGGTGCCCCAGGTCTTGTGTTTTTATATATTCTGTCACCCTATCTTTCTTTTTTTTAAATTTTTATGTTTATTTATTGCTGATACAGAGAGAATCAGAGCATGAGTCGGGGAGGGGCAGAGAGGGAGACATAGAATCTGAAACAGGCTCCAGGCTCTGAGTTTTCTGCAGAGCCCGACGCAGGGCTCGAACCCACAAACTGAGATCATGACCTGGGCCGAAGTCAGGTGCTTAACCAACTGAGCCACCCAGGCACCCCTGTCACCCTATCTTTCTATTGGAACATTTAGTCCATTTACATTCTAGGTAATTATTGATAGATATAAATTCAGTGCCATTTTATTACTTGTTTTGTGATTGTTTTGGAAAATTTTCTCTGATCTTTCTTGTCCTTCACCGTTTGCCAGTTTTCTTCAGTGATATATTTGGATTTATTTTTCTTTATTCTTTGTATATATATTAGTGGCTTTTGACATGCGGTTATCATTAGGTTGGTATATAACATTTGCTACATACAGCAGTCTACATTAAGTTGACGGCCATTTACATTTGAAACCATTCTTTTCTCCTCCCCATGTTTTAGGTGTCTGGTTTCATATTTTACATCTTTTATTTTGTGAGTTCCTTGACTGATTTTTAACAGAAACATTTTTTTTAACTGCTTTTGTATTTCCTACCTTCATACTGTCATTTTTGGTCTTTCCTTCTCACTCAGAGTCCCCTTTAATATTTCTTGCAGAGCTGGCTTAGCTGGTCATAAACTTACTTAGCTTTTCTTTGTCTCCTTATATTCTGAATGATAGCCTTGCTGGATAGGGTATTATTGGCTGCAGATTTTCCCCAACCAGCACACTGAATATATCATGCCACTTCTTCAAAAGTTTCTGCTGAAAAATTCAATTATAGCCTTATGGTGTTTTCTTTGTATGTAACTATCTTCTTTTGTTTTTGTTTTTAATATTTTTTCTTTATCACTACACATTGCCATTTTAATTACAATATGCCTTCATGTGGATCTGCTTTTGTTGACTTTGTTGTGGGTTCTCTGTGCTCATGGATTTGGATATGTTTCGTTCCCAGATCAGGGAAGGTTTGTTATTATTTCTTCAAATAAGTTCTCTGTCCCCTTTTCTCTCTTCTTCTTCTATTTCTGAGACTTCAATAATGGGAATGTTATTATGTTTGATGGAGTCACTGAGTTCCTTTAGTTTATTCTCATTTTGCATAATTCTTTTTTTTTCTTCTCTTTTGTTCAGCTTGACTACTTTCCATTACTCTTTTAGGTCATCAATTCATTCCTCTGGTTCTTCCAGCCTGCTAGCCATTCATTTTCCCCCCCTATTTCCTTAACTATTGTAATTTCCAAATTTGACTTCAAAGATAAATTTATTTTTTAACAGTAAAAAATCCTTGTTGCTGTATTCTTCAACCTTTTAAATGATTGTGTGTTCTTAGATCAAAAGAAACGCTCTGAAAACTGAGATGAAACTTAGGTGTGGAGCTAGATTGAAGTAAAACACAACTTTAAAAATACATCTTATTTCTGATGATAGTTTTCTAAATGGAGAACTATGTTTATAAAGGTGGGGGCCCCTGGGTGCCACAGTCAGTTGAGCATCCAGCTCAAGTCATGATTCCAGGGTTGAAGGATCTCTCTCTCCCTCTCTCTAAAATTAAAAGTTAAAAAAAAAAAGAAATATGTACTATACTCACATAGACATTTATATTTTGTTTTAAAAGAAAGCTTGCTTCTTTGGAAGTATTCTTTTTTTTATTTTTTTTTAATATAACACAATTTATTTTTTTTAACATATGCAATTATTTTCCATCATTACAATACAGTAGTTACAATGACACTCCAAACAGAAAAGCAAAGTAAAAAATCAAAACCCCCACTTCTATTTCATGTAATTAGACTTGTATAGAAATTAAAAGGTTAAGTACCAACTAGTTAATCACCTAATTTCACAGCTATCTGAAGTGGCAGTCGTTATATAGCAGCTTATCTATGATACATTCAAGATACATGATACAATTTATTACTTGCCTATAAGCTAAAACACAGCCTGTTTAATACCTTTCCTTAAATTCCACCTCTATACTACAGTATACTTGAGGTCCATGCAGAAAAGTAGCTACCTTTTATATAGGAAATGGATGATTAAGTCTTTGGTGCTGTAAAAGCAACTTCATTTAAACATAACCACCCCCACCACCATAAAAAGAAGAGGAAAAAAAAAGTAAAGAAAATAATAAGGGAAAAACCCAAGACACACTCCCTTGGGGGGAAAAAACCCAGCATGCAATTCCTGTCCTTGACAGAATGTATTAAATAAGCAAACACCACCAACAAGCAAAACAAGTACTACAATGTAAAAATACTAAAAAACGATAACTCTCTCATATGCATAAAAGAAAGGTTGCACACAAAGAACTCACATCTTTTCAAGCTTCAATAGTGAATATTCTGCTACTAGGTATTAAATACTGCATGCTTTGCCCAAGCTAAGATGAAACCACATCATAAATCAATAAGCATTTTGCAATTTCTTTCATTATCTACTCAAAGTCATGCCTACTACACCGCTAAACGTTTCATTAAATCCAATTATACAGCAAACACTCCCAAAATAAACTTAGATGGTATTGCAGTTTCACTTAACAGTATATAAAATGCTGTGTTGTGACAGGTATCAATTATCCATTAGATACTGAATCAATTTTTCTTAAGCACTACTAACTGCTTGCTTTTCTTGAAGCTAGATCATTCTGAAAATTTCCTGTTACACCTATGAGTGTGAACATATGGTTTCTGTCCTTCTCTGCCTGACTTATTTCACTTAGCATGACACTCTCAAGGTCCATCCACTTTCCTACAAATGGCCATATGTCATTCCCTCTCATTGTCATGTAGTACTTTATCGTGTATATATACCATATCTTCTTGATCCACTCATCAGGTGATGAGCATTTAGGCTTTTTCCATGTTTTCGCTATTGTTGACATTGCTGCTATGAATATTGGGGTACATGTGCTCCCATGCATCAGCATTTCTCTATCTCTAGGGTAAATCCCTAGCAGGGCTATTGCTGGGTCATAAGGGAGTTTTATGGATGGTTTTTTGAGGAACCTCCACACTGTTTTCCAGAGTGGCTGCACCAGTTTACATTCCCACCAACCGTGTAGGAGGGTGCCCGTCTCTCCACACCCTTGCCAGTATCTATAGTCTCTTGATTTCTTCATTCTAGCCACTCTGACTGGCATGAGGTGGTATCTCAGTGTGGTTTTGATTTGTGTTTCCCTGATGATGAGTGATGTTGAGCATCGTTTCATGTGCCTGTAGGCCATCTGGATGTCCTCTTTGTAGAAGTGTCTGTTCATGTCTTCTGCCCATTTCATCAGTGGATTATTTGTTTTTTGGGTGTGAAGTTTGGTGAGTTCCTTGTAGATTTTAGATACTAGCCCTTTATCTGATATGTCATTTGCAACTATCTTTTCCCATTCTGTCGGTTGCCTATTAGTTTTCTTGGTTGTTTCCTTTGT
>PJEM01005796.1:88590-123463 GCA_004023845.1 Helogale parvula
GCTTTTTATCTTGATGAAGTCCCAAGAGTTCAGTTTTGCTTTCATTTCCCTTGCCTTTGGGGATGTGTCGAGTAGGAGATTGCTGCGGTGGAGGTCTAGGAGGTTTTTTCCTACTTTCTCCTCGAGGGTTTTGATGGTTTCCTGTCTCACATTCAGGTCCTTCAGCCATTTTGAGTTTATTTTTGTGTATGGTGTAAGACAGTGGTCTAGTTTCATTCATCTGCATGTTGCTGTCCAGCACCACCTGCTAAAGAGGCATTCTTTTTTCCATCGTAGACTCTTTCCTACTTTGTCAAAAATTAATTGGCCATACATTTGTGGGCCCAGTTGGGGGTTCACTATTCTATTCCATTGGTCTATGTGTCTGTTTTTGTGCCAATACCATACTGTCTTGATGATGACAGCTTTGTAGTAGAGGTGAAAGTCTGGAATTGTGATGCCTCCCGCTTTGGTTTTCTTCTTCAATATAACTTTGGCTATTCGGGGTCTTTTCTGGTTCCATACAAATTTGAGGATAGTTTGTTCTTGCTTTGAGAAGAACGCTGGTGCAATTTTGATGGGGATTGCTTTGAATGTGTAGATTGCTTTGGGTGGTAATGACAGTTTCACAATGTTTATTCTTCTGATCCATGAACAGGGAATGTGTTTCCATTTCTTGGTGTCTTCTTTAATCTCTTTCATAAGTTTTCTATAGTTTTCATCATATAGGTCTTTTACCTCCTTGGTTAGGTTTACTCCTAGGTATCTGATGGTTTTTCGTGCAATCGTGAATGGAATCAGTTTCTTGATTTCTCTTTCGTCTGCTTCATTTTTGGTGTATAGGAATGCAACTGATTTCTGTACATTGATTTTGTATCCTGCAACTTTACTGAATTCATTAATCAGTTCTAGAAGGCTTCTGGTGGAGTCGATCGGGTTTTCCATGTAGAGTATCATGTCGTCTGCAAACAGGGAAAGTTTGACTTCTTCTTTGCCAATTCTGATGCCTTTTATTTCCTTTTGTTGTCTGATTGCTGATGCTAGGACTTCCAGCAGTATGTTAAACAGCAGCGGTGAGAGTGGACACCCCTGCCGTGTTCCTGATCTCAGGCGGAAAGTTCTCAGTTTTTCCCCATTTAGGATAATATTGGCTGTGGGCTTTTCATAAACTGCTTTTATAATGTTTAGGTAAGTTCCTTCTATTCCGACTTTCTCAAGGGTTTTTATTAAGAAAGGGTGCTGTGTTTTGTCAAATGCTTTTTCTGCATCTATCGACAGGATCATATGGTTTTTTTCCCTTCTTTTGTGTTAATGTGATGGATCACATTGATGGATTTGCGAATATTGAACCAGCCCTGTAACCCAGGAATGAATCCCACTTGATCATGGTGGATAATTCTTTTTATGTGCTGTTGGATTCGATTTGCTAGTATCTTTTGAGTATTTTTGCATCTGTATTCATTAAAGATATTGGTCTGTAGTTCTCTTTTTTGGCTGGGTCTCTGTCTGGTTTGGGTATCAAGGTGATGCTGGCTTCGTAGAATGAGTTTGGAAGTTTTCCTTCTATTTCTATTTTTTGGAATAGTTTGAGAAGAATGGGTATGAGCTCTGCTTTGAATTTCTGGTAGAATTCCCCTGGGAAGCCGTCGGGCCTGGGCTTTTATTCGTTGGGAGATTTTTGATAACAGATTCGATTTCTTCGCTGGTTATTGGTCTGTTCATGCTTTCTATCCCTTCCCGTTTGAATTTTGGCAGTGCATGTGCATTTAATAATTTGTCCATTTCTTCTGTGTTGTCCAGTTTGTTGGCATATAATTTTTCATAGTAATCTCTCATGATTGCTTGTATTTCTAATGGATTGGTTGTAATAGATCCTTCTTCATTCATGATTTTGTCTATCTCGGTGCTCTCTCTTTTCTTTCTGAGGAGTCTGGCTAGAGGTTTATCAATTTTGTTTATTTTTTCAAAGAACCAACTCTTGGTTTCATTGATCTGCTCTACTGTTCTTTCGGATTCTATATTGTTTATTTCTGCCCTGATCTTTATGATTTCTTTTCTTCTGCTGGGTTTGGGGTGCTCTTGCTGCTTCCCTTCTAGTTCCAGTAGGTGCTCTGTTAAATTTTGAATTTGCACTTTTTCTAGTTTGTTGAGATTGGCCTGGATTGCAATGTACTTTCCTCTTAGGACTGCCTTTGTTGCATCCCAGAGATTTTGGGTTGTTGTATTTTCGTTCTCGTTAGTTTCCATATATTTTTTAATTTCTTCTCTGATTGCCTGATTAACGCAATCATTCTTTAGTAGGGTGGTTTTTAACCTCCACATTTTTGGAGGTTTTCCAGACTTTTTCCTGTGGTTAATTTCAAGTTTCATAGCATTGTGATCTGAAAGTGTGCATGGTATGATCTCTATTCGTTTATACTTACGGAGGGCTGCTTTATGCCCCAGTTGTGATCAATCTTGGAGAATGTGCCATGTGCACTCAAGAAGAAGGTGAATTTCCTATCTTCAGGATGCAGAGTTCTAAACATATCTATCAGTTCCATCTGTTCCAATGTGTCGTTCAGGTCCATTGTTTCCTTAGTGATTTTCTGTTTGGTTGATCTATCCATTGCTGTCAGTGGAGAATTAAAGTTCCCTGCAATTAGCACATTTTTGTCAATAAGATTGTTTCTTTGTGTGATTAATTGTTTTATGTATTTGGGCACTCCCAAATTTGGCGCATAGATATTTATAATTGTTAGCTCTTCCTGATGGAGAGACCCTGTAATTATTATATAATGTCCTTCTTCATCTCTTGTTACTACCTTTACTTTAAAGTCCAGTTTGTCTGATATAAGGATGGCTACTCCACTTCTCTTTTGGCTTCCAGTCGCATGATAGATATTTCTCCATCCCTTTACTTTCAACCTGAAGGTGTCTTCCGGTCAAAAATGAGTCTCTTGTAGACAACAAATAGATGGGTTTTGTTTTTGTATCCATTCTGCTACCCTGTGTCGTTTGGTTGGAGCATTCAGTCCATTTACATTCAGTGTTATTATTGAGAAATGTGGGTTTAGAGTCATTGTGTTTTCCCTAGAATTCATGTTTATAGTGGTGTCTCTGGTACTTTGTATTCTTTGCAACATTTCCCTTATAGAGTCCCTCTTAGGATTTCCTGAAGGGCTGGTTTGGTGGTCATGAATTCTCTCAGTTTTTGTTTATTTGGGAACACTTTTATTTCTCCTTCTATTTTGAATGACAGGCTTGCTGGATAAAGGATTCTTGGCTGCATGTTTTTTTCTGTCCATCACATTGAAAATTTCCTGCCATTCCTTCCTGGCCTGCCAGGTTTCATTAGATAGGTCTGTAACCACTCTGATAGGTTTCCCTTTGTATGTGAGGGCGCTTTTCTCCCTAGCTGCTTTCAGAATTCTGTCTTTATCTTTATATTTTGCCAGTTTCACTATGATATGTCGTGCTGAAGGCCAATTCATGTTACATCTTAAGGGGGTTCTTTGTGCCTCTTGAATTTGAATGTCTATTTCTTTTCCCATATTTGGGAAATTCTCAGTTATAATTTGGTCTAGTATCCCTTCAGGCCCTTTCTCTCTCTCTTTCTCTTCAGGAATTCCTATGATTCGGATGTTGTTCCACTTGATTGTGTCACTCAGGTCTCGAATTCTCCTTTCCTGCTCCTGAATTAATTTCTCTCTCTTTTTTCCAGCTTCCTCTTTTGCTAGAACTATATCTTCTAATTCACCTATTCTTCTCTCTGCCTCGTCAATCCTTGAGGTGGCTGCCTCCAGTTTGTTATTCACCTCATCTATAGCCTTTTTTTTAACTCATCAGTTGATTCTATGATGCTTTTCTCAACCCCAGCGATTAATTTTATGACAAGTTTTTAAAATTCTTGATCTGCTGTGTTGTCTAGATCTGTCTTGAGCAGTTCTGTGGCTGTGACTTCCTCTTGGAGGTTCTTCAGGGGAGAGTTCCTTCGTTTTGTCATTTTTGCTAGTTTTCTGTCTCTTGTCACCTTTAGAAAGCTCGTTGTGCACTATGCACCTGTTAATATTTCTCTGTTAAAGTAGGCTTATTGACTGTCCAGGGCCTGTCGTTTGAGGAAATATTCTTTTAATGGTGTCTCTCAGTTTCTCTTGTTGTGCCTTTGAATATCTTTTTTTCCTACTCAGCGTTATTTGGGACTTGCTATCATGCACACTTTGGCTTGTTTCTTGGTGTAGCCCTAAGAGGGAAAACAGACAGACACACACAGAGGGAACAGTAACACACAAACGCACAGATGAATCAAACAAACAAATACAGTAACAGGGGAAAGAAAATAGAGAGAATGGAGAGGAAAGAGACGAAAAGAGGAGAAGAAGAGAAGAAAAAGAAAAAGAAGGAAAAAAATTTTTTTAAATTAAAGGGTGTCAGAGACAACAAAGGACAGTGGACGGTCTAAAAGTGAATGACCAGTTGAGGGGAGAGGTAGGGATGAGATATATTCTCCTATATAAAGAAGAAAAGAAAAAAAAACAAACAAAGGGAAAAAGGAGAAAGGAAAATAAGGAGTAAAAATTTTAAAAAATTTAAGTAAAAAAAAGTAATAATAATAATAAATACGTACAGAAAAAAGCGAAAAGAAAAAAAATGAAAAAAAGAAAAAAATTATAAAAAAAAGCAACAACAACAACAACAACTAAAAAAACACAAAAACAAAAATGGCAGCTCCCCCTTTTGGATAGGCGTGGTTTGATGTGGTAGGTCTTGGAGGCTGCTCTCAGAGGCTCTGCCTTGGTGTCTGCAGAGATTAGATAGGCAGGCATCACGCCAAACTTTGCTGAACTATGAACTGTAAGCCACTCTAATGAGTCTGATCTCCTTTTGTTGTGGTTGAGCCAAGTTGTATTTTCAAGGCCCTCCTGGGTTCAAAGTTCCAGTCCATGCACTTTTTATGCTACCACAGATGAGATGTTTTCGTTTTGGTTGCTGGCTTCTTAGGGGGAGGAGTCAATTTGTCTTGGCTCAGGCTGGGATTTCGGCTGCCCCTGCCTGGGGCGAGATGCGCAGCAGGATGTGATGTGCGTGTGCACCGTCGCACCCAACCCCCAGCGGGGATCCCGTTAGTGTTGGGGGAGGAATGAGGGCGTGGCTGTTGCCCGAGGTGGCGCCAGGAGCTGCTGGAAATAAGCTGGGAGCTCCTGAGCCTTTGCGCACACCCAGGTCTCCACCGCCACCAACTCTCTGCAGGGATCATGCAGAGGTGGGGGTTATCTTTTTCCCCTGTTGGCACCCGGGATTCAGGGCTCGCGCGGCCAATCCTGGGGGCGAGATGCGCCACGGAAATGAGGTGCGTGCTCCACTCTCAAAACCGAGATCGAAGTGGGTACCCCTGACACCGCTGCTGCAGTGGTGGCTGACTCCTTGCCAAGATGGCGCTGGGCTGGAAGCTGTTCCTTACCTTGCGCCAACTGGGTTCAGGATTTAGGCCACCCAGCAGTTATCTATGGAGTGAGCTTCTCCAAGCGCAGTTAAGCGTTCTTTACCTCTTCCCCAGAAACAGTACTATGAGCATGTTCAGTCTCTCTGTCTCTTCCCTTTGTCTCTTGGGCTCCGCGCACTTGCCCCGCATTGGGCTGGGGCTGCCACCTCCCCTGCCCGTCTCGGGCTGGCCCGTTTTCCAATCTCCCCAGTTCGCACTCACTCACTCAGGTATCCTTCAGGTTCTCTTCCTTCTGGAGTCCCTATTTTCTCCTTCTGCTCTTGCAGATGAGAGTAATGTCCTTCTCAGTTTGATTGATGGGGCAGACGAAGTTTATAGAGCTCCCTTCCTCTCAGCCATCTTGGTTCCTCTCTTAGTTTCTCTGAACCAGAATGTCACCTCCATGAGAGCAGAAACACTTTCAAGTTCACATTTCTGACAAATTCTCAGAACGAGAACTATGGCTCCGGGCAAGTTCCTTCACTCCCCTGGTCTTAATTTGTATCACAGCTCCATCTGATCTTCTGCCAGGGCTCTCCAAGAGATCAAACCAACAGGAAGCTGGATGAATGTGGTCCTGCTCCGGGGTTCGGCAGAGGCAGCAGGTCCAGAAGTGCTGGGACTTTCTATGAAATGCTCATTTGCTAAGCGCAAAGCGTTGGTCTGAGAGTGGAAGTATTCTTAAATGAAGCAGAATTTTTTTCTCTTTTATTTGAATATGATAGGTTCATTCTTGAAAGATATATCATAGGTTTTGGTACTGTGTAACAATTGTAACTAGCATGTGGTCCAGAAAACACTTTGTTGTTGATTTTTAAAATTTCTAAATGGTTCTTTTCTATATATAATACCAAACTTCCACAAAGTTTACAAAGAATTTCATAAATTAGTGTTCACTGCTCTTTTTGCTATGGTAGGTCCTTAAACACATCATTTACTCTTATAAATGAAAATTTTTGATCATCTAGAACACTGACACTTATTTCAATTTGAGGCATCTCTTTTTTTTTTTGACTGAATATTAATGTTCCTCTGAATGGTATTGATAAATGGTTCAGAAAAAAAATTGAATGAAATAAAAGAGTAATATTTATTCATGGTGATCAATTAAATTATTTGCCCAACTTAAGCAAATTACTGTTTGTAACTATCAGTTTAACATGAGGTGATAGAAAAGAGTCTGAGTATACCTTTGAAATACATTTGTTTCTTTTCATTGCTTGAAGATACATTTAAAGATAGTTGGTTTGGCAACAATGAATCAACAGAAAGAGAAATCAAGGAATTGATCCCATTTACAATTGCACCTAAAACCATAAAATACCTAGGAATAAATCTAACCAAAGAGGTGAAATATCTATATACTAAAAACTATAGAAAACTTACAAAAGAAATTGAAGAAGACTCACATAAAAAAGGAAAAACATTTCATGCTCCTGGATAGGAAGAACAAATATTATTAAAATATCAATACTACCCAAAGCAATCTGCATAGTCAATGCAATCCCTATGAAAATAATACCAGCATTCTTCACAAACAATCCTAAAATTTGCATGGAACCAGAAAAGATCCTGAATAGCCAAAGCAATCTTGAAAAATAAAACCAAAGCAGGAGGCATCACAATCCCAGACTTAAAGCTGTATTTCAAAGCTGTCATCATCAAAGACAGTATGGTACTGGCACAAGAACAAACACTCAGATCAATGGAACAGAATAGAGAACCCAGAAATGGACCCACAAACGTATAGACAACTCATTTTTGACAAAGCAGGAAAGAATATTCAGTGGAATAAAGACAGTCTCTTCAGCAAGTGTTGCTGGGAAAACTGGACAGCGACCTACAGAAAAATGAACCTGGACCACTTTCTTACACCATACACAAAAATAAACTGAAAATGGATGAAAGACCTAAGTCAAAATCCTCAAGGAGAAAGAAAAACCTCTTTGACCTTGGCCACAGCAACTTCTTACTCAACACGTCTCCAGAGGCAAGGGAAATAAAAGTGAAAATGAACTACTGGGACCTTATCAAATAAAGCTTCTATATAGCAAAGGAAACAATTAGCAAAACTAAAAGGCAACCAACAGAATGGGAGAAGATATTTGCAAACAATATATCAGATAAAGGGTTGGTATCCAAAATCTATAAAGAACTTATCAAACTCAACACCCAAAAAACAAATAATCAAGTGAAGAAATGGGCTAAAGACATGAACAGACACTTCTCTGAAGAAGACATCCAGATGGCCAACAGACACATGAAATGATACTCAACATCACTCATCATCAGGGAAATAGAAATCAAAACCACACTGAGATACCACCTCACACCCAACACAATGGCTAAAATCAACAAGTCAGGCAACAACAGAGGTGCTGGTTAGGATGCGGAGAAAGAGGATCTCTTTTGCACTGCTGGTGGGAATGCAAACTGGTACAACCACTCTGGAAAAAAGTATGGAGATCCCTCAAAAAATTAAAAATAGAACTACCTGATGACCCAGCAATTGCACTATTAGGTATTTATTCAAGGGATACAGGTGTGTTGTTTCAAAGAGACACATGCACCCCAATGTTTATAGCAGCACTATCAACAATGGTCAAAGTATGGAAAGAGCCAAATGTCCATTGGTGGATGAATGGATAAAAAGGATGTGGTATTTATATGTATGTGTGTGTGTGTGTGTGTGTGTGTGTGTGTGTGTATACACACATACAATGGGGTATTACTCAGCAATCAAAAAGAATGAAATCTTGCCATTTGCAACTACATGACGGAACTAGAGGGTATCATGCTAAACGAAATTAGTCAGAGAAAGACAAATATCATATAACTTCACTCATATGAGGACTTTAAGATACAAAACAGATGAACATAAGGGAAGGGAAGCAAGAATAATATAAAAACAGGGAGGGGGACAAAAGCATAAGAACCTCTTATATATGGAGAGCAAACAGGGTTACTGAGGAGGTTGTGGGAGGGGGTATGGGCTAGATGAGCAAAAGGCATCACTGTTACACTATATGTCAAATAACTTGGATGTAAATTTAAAAAGTTAAAGAAAAAAAGAAAGAAAAAAAGAATTGGTTTGGGAAGATGCTAAATAATAAGTTTTAAGTTAACTGCATTTATTAGTGTGTTTTATGTTTAAACAAAAAGGAACAATTTTTTTAAATGTTAAAAATGTCAACACATTTAGGAGTTATGTAAAAACAAATACTAACCAAATCTAGAAAAATATTTCTTAGTCTGGGTTAGGTACTACATAAGGCAGAATATTAGTAAATATATTAGGTGTGTATGAACACTTCTCTAGTCTAAGCTTTCTTTTTTTGCTATTGTTTTTCTTTTAAAATCATGGTTCTCAGACTTCAGTGGGCCTCAGAATCACCTGGAGAGTTTGTGGAAAAAAAGTAATGGGCTTCATCACCAGAGTTTCTACTTCAGCAAGTTTATGCTGTTGGATTGGGGCCACATTAGATAATTAACTATTGTTTTAAAAAATCAGTGAAGTAAAAATTTTAAAATCAAGATACGTCAAAATGCAGTTTTTGCACATCCCCTATTTTGTACTTAAAGAGAATTATGCAAGTATTCTAAAAATATTTAGACTTTTATCACTGTCAGTTTTGTGTTTTCCTTTCTGTCTGGACAGATCAATACAGATTTCAATGGGGCATAACGTTCCAAAAGGTGAAGTACTGTGAGTGTTTTTATTACTTTTTCTTGAAAAAATGCTTAACAATAATGATAGCCAATCAGAACCAGAAACAGTAAGATTTATCTATCTATATTGATATCTTAAGATATTTACTATAAGATATTGGCTCACGTAATTATGGAAGATGGCACATCCCACGATTTGTTGTCTGTGAGGGAGAGGCCCAGGAAAGACAATGATGTATTAATAAGAGAAAGGAATTCTCTACCTGAGACCAAGAGAACTTATAGAAGGTTATAAATTCAATCCATCAATTCTGAAGGTCTGAGAACCAAGAGCACCAAGTGCATCAATTTCACAGACGAACCAGTCAGGCAGAGTGAAATCAACCTTCTGCTGTTTTGTTTCATTCAGCCCATCAATGCATTACATGACATCCACCAGCATCCAGGAAGGCTATGTACTTTACTTAGTTCACTAATGTAATCTCTACTGGACACACCCTCACAGATACAACAGAAATAATATTTAACCAGATATCTGGACATCCTATAGGCTAATCAAATTGGCACATACAATGAACCATCATATATCCACCCACTGTCAACTTAGCACTCATCCACAATTTCTTAAACCATACTTAACTCCAAGTAAAGACAGTAGTGAGGTCACAATTCCACCTAACATGATACAGCCATGCTGTATAAAACTGAAAATGCACTAATCCTTTCCTCAGAAAAGGGGGTAAAGTCTTTGAGTGATGTTTACTCTTCTCATTGATATCTGGTAACTTAAACACTATGATGTCAAATTAACTATAATTAATTACTATGCAATAATTGAATACATTTTATATTACAAGATAAGAGAATATAAGTGGAAAGAAAATGAAGATTTGAAAATGAATACATACATATAGAAATATATGGGTCTGTATAAACAAACACACACAAATATATTCTTACCAAACTGAGGAGTAAACACTTATGCTAATTATGGTCCTCATTTCTGTAAATGGTCATGTGGTATAGCTGGTATTTATAAATACCTCCTCCACTGCCTATTCTATAATCCTTTTTTCTACAGCAAGCACTTCAGCTGGTCGGTGTTTTTACCTGGTCATTCTTTACCTTCATTCCTTACATGTCTGGCCAATAGAAATCCTGTTTGGATTGGTTTGTTGGCGTTTTCCATTGACTTTAACTATAAGGAACAGAACTACTAAGAGATGCCCTAAGTGATGTGAATTTCAGACATCTTGTCCTCATCTCCATTGTGGAGAAGTAGTCCAATTTCTCCTTGGTAGTCTCATCACCTAGCAAAGTAACTCCCTTCATTGCATGACGGCTTAGAGGAAGGAAGAGCATAAAGTAGCCTAGTGCCAGTCTTAACTTCCTGCTCAATTGTTTGTGTGCTGGTGAAAGCATTCCTTCCTTTGGCTGTAAGGTAAAGCAGAGCAGAACAGCAGAGCAGAAAAACATGGTCACAGGAAGTAAGAATCATACTAGTTCATCATTAAAGGTAATAGTGAGTGGTGCCACTTCCATTTCCACTACCTGATTTGTAGATTCATGAATTCGAGCTAGAGGAGAAACAGTACTGGTTATTGGACACTGATTCAGAAAATACACAACCTTCTGGAGAACACTGCCAAGCCGTGTCTAGGTGGTGCAGTAACTGAGTTTCAAAATATGATTCCATTGTTCTAGCAAACTACCTGTATCAGGAAGGCTGGGAAATGGTAAGAAAAGTGAATTCTATTATCAAGAAGCCACATTTTATTTACAGTGAAATGAGTTGCCTGATTAGAAACAATGTGGGTGGATTACCATGACAGTAGATTAGAAATTTTGTAAGTTCACAGAGTGTTCGTAGAAGCATTGCATGCAGGACCAAAAATCTTTATCCAGAGTTAAGTATCTATTCTACTAAAAACAAATACTTTACAACCCATTACTGTGATCAGACCAATGTAATCAACCTGCCATGAGGTAGGTGGCTGATTATGCCAATGAGGAGACTCAAGTGTTAATCCATGCTGCTGGCAGACTGAGCACTCAACAATGTCCATAGCTGGGTCAGCCATGATAAACAAAATGGCATATTACGGAGTCCATGCATAATATCCATTTGTGCCACCATAGTCCCCCTTTTCATGAGCCCATTGGCGATTAAAGAGTTCACAGGAGAAATATGTTGACTGGTATCGTATGAGTCATCCTACCCACTTGATTAAAATCTTCCACTGTTGAGGTCTCCCTTTGTTGTTTATGGAACACAAATACATTCATGTGTTTTGTTCATTTAGAGGGATCTATCCTAATACCCTTTCCATAAATTTTCTTGTCATTTTCCAGTCATAATTTTTCAATGTCTCTGACCATTCAGCCAAACCATTTCTCAAAGCCCCTGCATCATTACATAGCCACATACATGGCTAAGATGGGTTTATACATAGCATCTAAGTGAACAACCTAGTAAATGCTCAAACTTATGCCCATTGATAGGATTTTCCTTAATTACTGTCCTTCAGGGATGTCCCATAGACTGTCAGTAGTGCTGCAACTGTCTACTTTCAAATGGTATCTGTATATCCTGTAGAACTAGCAGTAAACCAAATCCAGGTCATTCCTCTGTCTACTGTGAGAAATATTTGTGAGTCTGTAAGTATGGCTAGAATAGAGAAGCTAGCCTGTAAGGTAGGGGAAAACATGGGCATTCAGACCACTTCTTCATGTAACTTACTGGCACCTTCAAGGCCTGAGGAGGCTACATCATGTATATACCATGCCATTTGTGGCCATGTACTCCCATCTTAATGGCTTGGTGGGTCAGACAATACCCAGTTCATGAAGGGAAGCTCTAGTCTCACAGGAATTTGGTGGCCCATGGTTAAGCATTCAATCTATACTAAGGCCTAGTAGCAGACCAATAGCTGTTTCTCAAGTGGGGAAGAGTTGTCTGCAGTGATGACATGGAGTAGCTCCAGACCTAAAGTCCTGTGCTGTGATTTACATATAGAGACCTGCCCAAGGCTCCAAAGAGCATACCTATCTGCCACTGTGACTTCAACCACCATTGATTTTACTTGCATAGCCTCTTAGACCTTTGCAAATTCTTCTCCTGTTCAGAATCGCACTTAAAACTAACAGTTTTTCTGGACACTTGGTAAATGGGTTGAAATAATACATCCAAATAAAGGTGAGATAGCTCCAAAATACACAGGGTCCCACTAGCTGTTGTACTTTATTTTTGGCTGCAGGAGGAACAGATGCAACAACTTATCCTTTACCTGAGAAGAGATATCTCCACATGACCCACCAATTGGACCTCTAGAAATTTCACTCAGATAAATGAGCCCTGAATTTCGTTGAATTTATTTCTGAACTTCTGGCATCCAAATGTCTACTAATAAGTCTACAGTAGTTACTAATTTTTCTCACTAGGTCCACTCAGTATAAGAAACATGTGTGATATCTTATGGAAGGGAAAGAAGATAAAGATCCTTGAGTGAATATTTGCAAATCATACATCTGATAAAAGCTTTGTATCCATAATATACAAAGAATCTCAAATTGAAGAAATATATACCTCAATTTAAAAAAAGAAAATATTTGAACACTTCAGTAAACAAAATATGCAGATGTCATATAGAGACACAAAAATACATTCAATATAATTCATCATTGGGAAAATGCAAATGATGACCATAGTGAGATACCATGATCCACCACTGAAAATAACTAAAATTGAGACTACTCATAACGGAAACAGTCATGCAGACTTTTGTATTCATAGATAAGGCACAAAATGAGGTGAGAGATAAATGTACAAAGTTAAAGGGGAAATTTAAACTTAACTCAAGTTTGGGTTGTGTTAAGCTTAACATGCCCCTATTGCTTACCCAATCCTCCTGCTGAGTATTCACAGGGCTTTTCTTTTTATCTATGTAGTTTATTTCTCCTCTTTTTTTGGCTTTAATAAACAAATTCTAAGGACAAAGAATAACTTACTAATGACTCTACCAAAATATAGACCCTTTGCTTTCCCCCTAGCTGCCAATCAAGTCCCATGTGGAGGTTAAGCATTTTTTTTCTACTCTTCACACATCAAATAAAAACACTGCTATATCTTCATTGTCATATTTTGACATATATAATGTCATTATTTTCTGAATGAACATTCATTTTCATTTCTCTCCTAATGCTGAAAGGCAAACATGAACACCTTACCACCTTGCTCAAAATATCTAACTAGTTGTCCCTAAAAGTGAGATAAAGAACAATTGCCTGACCTACCCTCGAGACCCGGTGTGATCCAAACCATGCTGGTCTTTCTTGTCCCATTTGGCTCCTTCTTACTTCTTTCTTGCATGCTAGCTACATTTACCACTTTTGGTTTTTTGTTCATCCAAAGATCTAGCTCTGAGATCATCTAGATCCTCCAATGATGGAAGGTCATAAAAATGCAAATGTCCAACTCATCAGCTTGTTAGACATTAGACTCTCAGGTATCTTCCCTAACCTATTGAAGGAGAATCTGCATTTTAAGAAAATCTCCAGGAGCTTCACAGGCATTAATGTTTGAGAAACACTGATAGATACCACCTCCCAATGTGATCCTTTGTTTTGTTTTCCCTTTGTTCTTTCCTGAACCTTTGCCAAATAAGATTTCTCATCTGCTTACAAATTACAGTGGGAAGTTAGGTGTAAGTCTAGAATGTAAGCTGTAGTTTGCATGAGGAGGACAACTGTATTTGGGGTTGGCTCCTGAAGGGAATCTAGAACTTTGGCCTCATTAAAATCATGTGATTAGCTCACTTTAAGATGAGACTAAAAAAGCACTCAGAACATCAAAGTTTATAGATAAATTGAAGTTTGAAAAATTATGTCAGAGTGTCATTAATTGTGGAAAATAAGGGCCTAAAGTGTAATATCTATGATAACTTGATGTTTATGATCTCAGAGTCTGAATCTCCTATGGAACAGCAGGACTTCTCATACATGTTCAAACTACAATACCCAGAAGAACAGCTTAGTTTTGTCCTAAAGGGACAAAAGGGTGTTATTAGGAGAATTTTAGTTCACTCCTTTTTCTTCTGACAAATGCACATAGCCATACTGCTGGTTGACTCTTGTGTTTGAAACAAGTTGATATAAATTTTCCTAAGCTTGGTAAATGAAGTCTTCAAAGTGAATCAATGTTGCTGTCTATGTTTTGTCATTCCAGTGCTAGTGTATTTTTTTCCATTTTATAAGGCCTAACACTTTGAAGAGATTTCCTCAATTTCTTAAAAGATATGGGTAAGAGAGAAATGATTTCTATCATATTCATTATTCTTTGTATATAAAGTTGAAATACCGTTAGATTTATAATAATTGTACATTGGGTTTACAAGAGGCCATAGGCCAATGAGTAAGAGAAAACAAAAAGTGAGTAAGTTATATATTTTATTTTGGTGGTCATAATCTAGATAAGCAAAATAGCTGTGAGACTGAAGTGCTCCCCTTAACAATGCATTATTACCTCTTAACATACCTGTGATGACTTTGTAAGTATTGGTGAACTAAAGTTTTACACAGTTTAAAATGATTTTGTAATGATTTCTACCCACATAAGAAATCTTTCTGGTTATTCTGATTTAAAACTCTATCATATTTAACTGATCACATATTCTGATTAAAACTTTTAAGGTAAGTTATTTGCATATTATTTCCATCCTTTCCCCCACTTCTGACAAGAATTGTACTATTTATATACATGTAGCCAGGAAATAGGCAATAAGTGTTCCATCAGTGCTCTTTAAAGCTATTTATTTATAGCTTTATAAGTACTCACAAACAGAATTTGACAATTTTCAATTATTCAGTAATTTCAATTGTCTGTAAAGAAGTATTTTCTGAATAAAAACATTTAACAAGTGCAATTATTTTTATCACCTGTATTCCACTCCACTCTTTGGCTCAATTCTATTCTCCTAAAAAAAAAACTGGTAAAGAAAAGCTGTTCTCAAGTAAAACCAGCAGGATCTCTAGAAAAAGTTACTTCAGATCACTTTACTAACAAATGTAAAGCAACTTTTAAATACTGAAAAACTCCTTCATGCAGTGCTGATATATTTATGAAGAGCACAAAGTTTGTGAAGTAAAATATTAAATGAAAAGTTCTGCCCTACACATATCCTGTAGAAAAGTAAATTTGGAAATTTGAATAAAAAATAAAAGAAGAGATTCCCAATGCTAACATTAAATGAAAAATGGGGTTAACATAAACATTTACCCCCAAACTCTAAGCCTCTCCCTTTTTGTTGTCCATAAACTTTCTCTGATATCTTCTGAATCTTTGTCTTTCCCACACTTATCCATTGTTGTGTCAATTCTCATCCCATTGCTCTTTGTGCATCTTGTGATCTCCACCCACCAAAACTTCTTCTGATTCTGTTTTTTTCTCTTCTTGATGCCTCCCTCTCTGCTTCTCTCTTCTGAATACTTTTATTAAATGATACACAGGAAAAATATTTTGTATTTGTCCACCCACAGCAGACATACAACAACTGTCCTCCACACTCCTGGAGGGCTCACATTTGTTTCCCTGTTCACTTCTCTTTATTCTCTGGCCTCCACTGCCTCACATAATAGAAATGGCCCTCGCTAAAGCCACTAAAAATCTCTTCGTTTCCATGCTCAATCACATCTGCTCACTCCTTGTCCTACCAGAACATTTATTTTCGTGACTGGCACCATAGCTTTCTTTGTCCTTGTGAATATCTTCCTTTCTTTATGTTCATGACACTCATCTGCCCTGTTTCCCTTCTCTTCTTGATCATTCTGCTCAGTATCCTTTCCTGGTCTCTCCCCATCTTTCATTGCTGTCAGTCAGAACTATTAGCCTCAACAAGAAACGGTGTTTTTGAATGGATTTTCTCTAACATAGAAATGCTAGGGAGATTGAAGGAACCAAACAGAAAAAAGTAGGCAGCAAAGAAAGAAGCAAAGCAATCTGTGAACAGACAAAATCATGTCCCAACACTGTCTGCATGAGGGTGGTTGTCACCCCTGCTGTGTGGGAATGCCACTGTTCACACTGATAGGGTGGGTCATCAGTGTGGGTGCAGGACGCATTTGCTGGAACCTTCATTTTACAGCTTGGCTGCCTTAGCAACCCAAATTCTCTTTTGTCCTTGTCCCTTTTAATCCCTTACTTCAAATTACAAATCCAGTGTGGGGAAGTTAGAGGTGCCAAACTTACAACAGGTGCTCTTACTCTAGTCATTAGAGAGATAGGAAAGTCAGTGTGCAGCTCTTCTGACTTCTAGAGTGGCAAAGTCTATCACCAAGATGATGTGGGAGAAAAGAGAATCAGATTGGCTATCTGAAAATAGCATACATCTTCACTGCCACTTTAATATATTCTGTCAGTTGAGTTCCTCACCCTCTCTTCACACTTGATGTTTTCTCCAAGGGATAGATGATAGATAAGTATGCCTTCAACTACCCCAGTGACTTCCAAGTCATTATTTGCAGTAGATTCATTACAAAGTATATATCAACTGGATGTCCACACATGGGCCACTGCATCCGATTTCTCAATCAATTTTTGATAGGAATCTACCCAGTCACCATATGACTCCTCTATTCTTCACTGACCACCCATTCACCTTCAGTGTATGAGAGAAGTACTACATCTACATTCTGAACTCTTTTCTATCTGTCTCTTCATCTTCCCATCAATCTCAATGCCATTGCACACAGGCACTAGGCATGTTACATGTATTTGAATCACTCATGGAGTAAACAGAATACGGATTATTAGCTTTAATTATTGACCCACTAAATCAATGTCTACAGCAATACCTCAGATTTATATTTTGAATGAAACATTCCCTTGATAATTCCAATGTGTGATCTGGTTTGAGAACTCTAAACATAAGTAACTTCTTCCTGACTAGTACTCCTGACTCCAATTACCCCACCCTGCAGTCTATTTTCTACACTACCATCTATTTGTTTAAAAAATAATCTTCCAGTATCACTCCTTTCTCTTAACTTTTACTGTATTCTTATTCCCTGATGGATAATGTTCAAGATACTTCATGTGCAATGTAATTCCTTTCATTACCAAGGCTCTTCAATATTCTTTTCCCTTCACCATACACCCAAATCCCAGACATAGAATTTCCATATAAATACCACTTCATACCCATCCTATTCCATAAATTTAGGACATACTATAATTCTTTCATTTTTCAAATCTTTTCTCTGCTGCACATTTAAAAATTTGAAATATCTGGATTTATTTTCATGCCCTGAATCTCATCTATTACATAGATGGTATTCTGATGTGTATCATTTTATCTCAAATCTCCTCTCCATATCTTCACATTTTAAATTCTTATTGACATTTAAAAAAATGTATTCCATTTAATTTCAGGCAACACCCAGTGAGGACATGGAAAAGATAATGCAACACTGCTGACAGAGTTCATTCTCACTGGACTCACATATGAACCACAGTGGCAAATCCCCCTATTCCTGGTCTTCTTGGTTATCTATCTTCTCACCATTGTGGGGAACCTTGGTTTGATTGCTCTGATATGGAATGACCCTCAGCTTCACATCCCCATGTACTTTTTCCTTGGGAGCTTGGCATTTGTGGATGCTTGGCTATCATCCACAGTGACCCCCAAGATGCTGGTCAACTTCTTTGCCAAGAATAAAATGATATCTCTTCCTGAATGCATGATACAGTTTTTTTCCTTTGCAATAAGTGTAACCACGGAATGTTTTCTGCTGGCAACAATGGCTTATGATCACTATGTGGCCATATGCAAACCATTACTTTATCCAGTGATTATGTCCAATACAGTATGCACCGGCTGTTAGTTTTGTCATTTTCAGGTGGCGTTCTTCATGCCATAATTCATAATGCTTTGTTATTCAGATTAACTTTCTGAGATTCCATCATAGCACATAACTTTTACTGTGACATTATACCATTGTTTAAGATTTCTTGTACTGACCCTTCTATTAATTTTCTGATAGTATTATTTTGGCTGGCTCAATACAGATGTTCACCATTCTGATAGTTCTTGTCTCCTATACACTAGTTCTTTTTACAATCTCAAAAAAGAAGTCTCTACAAGGCATAAGAAAACCCTTTTCCACCTGTGGAGCCCATCTCTTATCTGTCTCTTTGTACTATGGCCCTCTTGTCTTAATGTATGTGCGCCCTGTAGTTGCACAATCAGATGACCAAAATATGATGGACTCTATTTTACACTATCATAATTCCTTTCTTAAGCCCAATTATCTACAGCTTGAGAAATAAAAAAGTCATAGATACATTGAGAAAATTATTAAAGAAATTCTTAGAACACATATTAATATCTGTTCTCATTAAAATGAGAAATTATTAGATTACATATTTGCTATGTGTTGATTAGTGTTTAGTTTTTGCAGTTATAATTGCCCTAATGTTCAAATGACTTAAGGTGAGAGTAGAAATAAATGTGTGCATGTAATGAAAAAAATAGAAGGAATTTTAATCAAGTGCTCATGGCATAAAAATAATTTAAAAAGAACGCAAAATATTTTACATGTTTGCATGTTTCAATGTGACTTCATAAATGCATTAAGCACTGCAAATAGTAACTGTTCTAAAAAGAATTGAACATGATATATTTGACAGCCATACAGCTATGCAGCCTCAAGACTCACATCATATTTACTCCACAGTGGAGTCAGGGTGGTGTCTGAGTGAACAGAGACAAAAAAGCATAATGACAGATGAGATTTAGGTTCACTTCTGCCTATCCTCTCTCACCACTGATAGTATACACAGTTCTACTGATATCAATAAGGTCCTCACAATAAAACTTCTCAGTCATTTGCTATAATCTTATTTTTCTTATATCCTGTTGATATTCTCTTACTTCTCAAACATTGCTGTTAGATTATTTTTAAGAAACAGATGTCTAAGTGATATCCCACTTCAGTAATTTTTCATGGATTGTCCTATCTACCAAATTATTATAAATGGTATATGTTTCTAGAACTGTGTATGTACATATGCGTAAGTGTATTAATATATGTTTATGTAAGAAATGAATTATATGGAAGGATATCTATATACATATTATATAAATTGCATATACGCTCTTCAGATTATTTATTTGCTATGTGTTGATTAGTTTTAAAGATTTTTTTCAATTATAATTGCCCTAGTGTTAATGACTTTAGGTGGCAATATAAATTAATATCTTTTTTTTTTTACAAATAAACATCTTAAATATGTGTGTATGTGTATACACACATATGTTTGTTATGCATTTGTTCTCCCTGGCATTATTTGAGGTTTATCTCTAAAAAAAATCTTAATTTAACTCTGAAGACTCATCTTCCAAAATCCTAATAGATTCAGTGTTATCACCAAATGAGTTACTGAAATCCTTCTGGACACCTTCTTCTTAGGTACATACTTTTGATTATACAAGTCTTTACAGAGGATACTTCCCCAAATGCACCCATCTTCACTTACAATTGAAATGGTATTGTTCCTTCAAGATCAACCTTAAATGTTGCCGTTTCCTTGATGCATTTCCAGATTACCAAAAGAGGACAGTAAAGATCATTTGTTTGTTGTATTGCATATTTTATTTATTCTTCTAGGTACCAAATGGCCTTGTGAAAGACTTAGCTTTGGCCTACAAGCTTTTTAGGTTTATAATTTAGAAATCCTAGTCCTTTCCATCTTTTGCAGTGTCAGTACAGTGGCTTACATACATGAGGTCCTAAATAAGTACTTAGGAAATATATATACATTTGAAATGAATCTGACAGCACAAATACTTCAAATGAAGTGAGTGCATCACTCATTTTCAATCCTTTAATGAGCCCAAACACATTCCTGGGTCTGGGGTGTCTGCTGCAGGCCAGTTCACCTTCCTAACTTTCTTTTAAGACAATCACAGGTATAATACACCTAACGTGAATTATTCTTATTCTTCTTATCATTAAGATTAGCTCCTGGGACAGAGTATGGCAATATATCAGGGAAAGGCCCTTTAAATAGATGCTTGTTTAAAAATACAAAATATGTAAGCATTTAAAACAAATGTCTATCGGTGCAGGTCACAGGATTAGACCAGGTCATCTGCCTTCTTTTTGCTTCTCTGAGGGCACCCCTAAGGCCCGGGAAAGGAAGTGAATACATCAGAGTGTAGACGTTGTTATTACTTTTCACTAGAGAATCCATGTTATTGCATAAATCTGTAGTTTAATTCTTGTTGCTGCATAACATTCTCATTGTTCTGATATTTTCCTGTAAATTATCTATAATTTTGCTCATTTACACAATATTATGACCCAAAGTCTGTATTACTAATAAAAGTGATTGGTGTATATTTCTTCTATCATAAAGATTTGTTTCCTTGACTTTTTTAAAATGAAAAGTTGGCCTCAATCTATGAGTATATGAGTGTGGTGTATGCACTGTCTGATCCTACTTTAAGGGAGGGTAGGTGTGGACAGGCCTTGGGGTCTCAGAAACTCAGACCCTCTGGCAGCATTCTCTTGAACATATCTCATCTACAGATTCCACTGTTCTGATGTGTCTTTCATTAAAATTTCAACTAATTTATGCCTTTCAGAAAATGATCAAAATGTCCTGACATTTCTCCAAAGAAGACATATAGATGGCAAACAGACACATGAAACGATGCTCAACATCACTATGCATCAGGGAAATGTAAATCAAAACCACAATGAGATATCACCTCACACCTGTCAGAATGATTAAAATAATTAATAATAATAATAACAATAAAACACAACAAACAGCAAGTGATGGCAAGGATGTGGAGAAAAAGGAATCCTTGTGCATTGTTGGTGAGATGCAAACTAGTGCAGTCACTGTGGAAAACAGTATGAAAGTTCCCCAAATTATTAAAAACAAATGTTCTGCAATCTAGTAGTTGCACTACTGGGTATTTATCCAAAGAATACAAAAAGATTAATTTGAAAGGAAACATGAACATCTGTGTTTATTGTAGCATTATTTACAACAGAAAAATTATGGAAGCAGTAAAGTGTCCATAGATAGATGAGTGGATAGGGGTGAATGGGTGACTCAGTCAGTTAAGCATCCAACTTCAGCTCAGGTCATGATCGCGGTTTGTGGGTTCAAGCCCTGCATCAGGCTCTGTGCTGACAGCTCAGAGTCTGAAGCCTGTCTTTGGATTCTGTATTTCCCTCTCTCTCTGACCCTCCCCTGCTCACCTTGTCTCTCTCTCAAAAATAAATAAAACATTAAAAAAATTTTCAAGATAGATGAATGAAGATGCGGTAATATGTAAATATTAATATATTGAATGTATTGATTACATGAATATTCATATTATTCATAATTAAATGAACGGTATTCAGTCATAAAAAGTCATAGATGAATGGATAAAGAAGATATTATAATATATTATCTATATAAATATATGAATTATGAATAATATGAATATTATTCAGTCATAAAAATAATGAAATTTTGCCATTTGAAAAATTTGAATGGGTCTAGAGAGTGTAATGCTAAGCAAAATAAGTCAATCAGAGAAAGACAAATAAATATCATATGATTTCACTCATATGTGGAATTTAAGAAACAAAGGGGAGAAAGAGAGAAAAACTAAAAAACAGACTCTTACTTTAGTGAACAAAGCAGGTTACCAGAGGGAAGGTAGGTAGGGGGAGCCCATGAAATAGGTGAAGAGTACTAAGAGTACACTCATCTTGATGAGGACTGAGTAACACATAGAATTGGTGAATCACTATCTTGTACACCTGAGAGAATTATAACGCTGTATATCAGCTATATTGCAATTAAAATAAAAAATAAAATTAAGTCTCCTGTTTACTAATGTGTCCCCCTATTCTCACTTCTGTTACAAAATTTTTCATTTTTACACATGATTTTTGTCAGTTCAGTGTCATGTTGGGAAAGACCTAAAATATACATCTCTGCAAGCTGGCACTTTAGACAAGATACTCTGCAAATTTTTAAAAAGTAAACTATGAAGTTACATAAGTATTATTTATTTCATATTTAGATGTAAACGATGATATCACAATGCTAAGTTCATTCAGTTGTCTAGACCATGGCTGAATGTGAATTAAACCACCTCTTTAAAACAGTAATAATTAATATTAATAATAATAATATAAACACCCTTTATTATGAACATATTGATTTTTACTTTAAAATAATTCATGGTTCCTCCTTCAATGTACACTTATATACTTTTTTCCGTCATCATTTTATAATACCTATTGAGAAGTTGCCGACAACATTATCCTAGATTGTGCTAACTTAAGAGTTAGTTAAAAAAAGAACACCAACTGAGGAGCAAGGGGAGGGGCATGGCTAAGATGGTGGAGTAGTAGGATAACCCTAAAATTGCCTTCACCCTCAAACACAGCTAGATAAATAGCAAATCATTTTGAATACACAAGAAATTGATCTGAGGACTGACAGAACAAACTGCACAACTAGAAGGAGAGAAGAGGCCATATCATCAGAGGTGATGCATCAAAGGAGCTGCAGAGACATGGTTTAGGGGAGAGACAGATGATGGTGCTGCAGAGGGGAGGGAAGCCTGGTCATAGACAGAGGAGAGAGAAAGACAGAGGCAGAGAGATTGAGGAGTCCACAGGTAAATACAAGGAAATACTTCCCCAAAGCCAATGACTGAGAAAATGAGAGGGGCTGATTTGCATGACCTTTATAACCATCAGGGCTCAAAGACTGGAGTTTTAGAGGTCCTCGGTGTGGCTAGCGTGGAGCCCTGAGGGCACCACAGTGGTCTTATGAGAAGGTGGGTAGATAGACTGAAGGTGGGTGGTGCAATCTGGGGACCCCCTAGGACAAGCTGGGAGAAATATACCCCCTTCTTGTTGTGCTCTGGGATAGGTGACATTGTCTCTCCAGAGACAAAAGAACTAGAGGGGGTGCCATTTCCCTCCCCCACCCCTCAGCATAGAGACACTTACTGAGAATGGTTCACCTGGACACCAGCTATTTGCTGTGCTTTCCCCTAAACTCCTGTGCTTTTGTGCGACTACCCCCCTGGCTCACCCCTGCATCAGTCCCAGCATGGCAAGATCCTTGCCCAGAGAACCAGAGTTGGGTCCACACCATGCCAGGCACATAAAGTTTGGAGTTTTAAGATAGTGAGCCTGCCTAGGATAGAGCCCAAGGTGCACTGTGCTGCCAGGCAGGCAGAAGGCCCTAACACAGTGTGAAAGCAATGGTCTGAGGGACACCTAGAACACAGGAGGGGAGACTGTTTGCTCTTCTGGGAAGGCTCACTGGATAGCAGCAAGCACGAACTCCCTTCTCTGGGGATGAGGGAGTTGGTTGACACCATTTTTCTTCCCAACCCTCAGTATAAACTAATTCAGTAAACAGCACAGTGCCAACATTGGTAGCCTAAACCGCTTACACAAAGGCTCACTCTCTGTGCTCTGTGAGTACTGCTTTTCTCAGACAAGTGCGCCTGATACACAGAGCAGTGGTGCCTTCCCCCAGAAGACCAGCACAAACACCCAAACATACCATGTCCACTGACTATAGAGTTCTGCAAAACTTCAGCGCTGGTTGAAATAGCATCAGGTCTCTTTTAAAGAGCAAACCAGAGCACACCTAGTTAAAACTCACCACTCTCTGGCCAAATCTGGACACTCCCCACTACAAACAAGGAAGTATTCTGTAGAAGACTGACCTGAGGGAAAGAGCAGCCGAAACACAATGGCAGAATGCACAAAACATACATAAGAAACACTTCCTGAAGTGCCAGGTCCCAATAGTATATGACTTCTTCATAAAGTCATTACTCTCAGGAGCAGGAAATATATAACACAGAGACAAAGACCTAGACAAAATGCCAAGATGGAAGAATTCATCCCAAAAGAAAGAAAAAGAAAAGGTCACAGCCAGGGATTTAATCTAAACAGATATAAGTAATATGCCTGATCCAGAATTTAAGGCAACAATCATAAAGATACAAACTGGACTTGAGAAAAGCATAGAAGATAGCAAGAAGTCTCTAACCATGGAAATAAAGAACTAAAACCTAATCAGGCCAAAGTGAAAAATGGGATAATGCAGTCTTGGAACCTATTAGAAGTGATGGCCACAAGCATGGAGGAAGCCAAGGAACAAATAAGTGAGATAGAAAATCAAATCATGGAAAATAATGAAACTACACAAAAGAGGGAAAGTAAAACCTTGTATCACAAAAATAGATTTAGGCAATTCAGTAACTTCAGAAAGTATAAGAACATTCATATCATAGGAATCTCAGAAAAAGAAGAGGGAAAGGGGGCAGAAGGTTTATTTGAGCAAATTATACCCCAAAACAACCCTAATCTGGGGAAGGAAACAGATGCCCAAATCCAGAAGGCACAGAGAACTCCATTTAAAATCAACTAAAGCAGGCCAACACCAATAAATATCATAGTTAAATTTGCAAAATAAAGAGATAGAGAAAAAAATCCAAAAAGCAGCAAGACAAAAGAAGTCACAAACTTATAAAGTAAGACAAATAAGGTTGGTAGCAGATCTCCACAGAAACTTGGCAGGCCAGGAGGGAGCGGTGAGATATATTCAACATGCCGAATGGCAAAAATATGGAGCCAAGAGTACTCTATCCAGCAAGGCTATCACTCAAAATAGGAGAAATGAGAGCTTCCCAGACAAACAAACAAGAACTAAAGCAGCTCATGGCCACTGAACCAACCCTGCAAGAAATACTAAAGGGGACCCTTTGAGTGGGAGAGAAAGGTCAAAAGTGACAAAGACTGGAAAAGAAAGAGAAAATCTTCTGAAACAATTATGAAACAAGTAATAAAATGGCACTAAATTCATATCTATCAATAATAACTCTGAATTTAAACAGACTAAATTCTGCAATCAAAAGACATACATTTGAATGAATGAATTTAAAAAAACAAGACTTATGTATATGCTGAATGAATTTAAAAAAAACAAGATTTATGTATATGCTGCCTACTAGAAACTCATTTTACACACATGCACATGCGCACACACACACACACACACAAAGTGAGGGGATGGAGAAATATTTACCATACAAATGCATGTCAAAAGAAAGCCAGAGTAGCATTCTTATGTCAGACAAACTAGATTTTAAACCAAAAACTGTACAAGAGATGAAGGACACTACATCATAATAAAGGGATCTACCCAACAAAAAGATCTAACAATTGTGATTATTTATGTCTCCAACTTGGAGGTACCCAAATATATAAAACAATCAATTACAAACATAAAGGAGCTCACTGATAATAATACAATAATAGTAAGAGACTTTAACATTCCCCTGTAGAGCAATGGACAGATCATCAAGCAGAAATTCAACAAGCAAACAGTGGCTTTGAATGACACACTGGACCAGATGGACTTAACAGATATATTCAGAACATTTCATTCTAAAGTAGCATAAAACACATCTTTTCAAGTGTAAATGGAACATACTCCAGAATAGATCACATACTGGGTTATATATCAGGCCTCAACAAGTACAAAAAGATTGAGATCATACCATACATCTTTTCAGACCATAAAACTATAAAACTTGAAGTCAATCACAAGAAAAAATTTGGAAAGAACACAAATATATGGAGGCTAAAGAGAATCCTACTAAAGAATAAATGGGTCAAAAAGGAAATTAAAAAAGAAGTAAAAAACTACATGGAAACAAACAAAAATGAAAACATGGTGATTCCAAACATTTGGGATGCAGCAAAAGTGTCCCTAAGAGAGAAATATATAGATACAGCAATACAGGTCTACCTCAAAAAGCAAGAGAGATCTCAAATAAACAACCTAACCTTACACCTAACAGAGCTAGAAAAAGAACAACAAATGGAAGCCTAAAGTCAGCTTTCTTCCCAGAAAGAGGGAAGTAATAAAGATTAGAGCAGAAATAAATGATATAGAGACAACAAAAAAAACCTCAGTAGAACAGATTAATGAAACCAGGAGTCAATTCTTCGAAAGAATTAATAAAATTGATAACCTCCTAGCCAGATTTATCAAAAAGAAAAGAGAAAGGACCCAAATAAGTAAAACCACTAATGTGAGAGAGGAAATCACAACCAATACCATAGAAATGCAAACAATTATAAGAGAATATCATGAAAAATTATATGCCAACAAATTGGGAAGTCTGGAAGAAATGGATAAATTCCCGGAAACATATAAGCAACCAAACTGAAATAGGAAGAAATAGAAAATTTGAACAGACCAATAACTAGCAAAGAAACTTAATCAGTAATCAAAAATCTCCCAAAAAAACAAAAGTTCAGGGCCAGAAAGCTTCACAAGGGAATTCTACCAAACATTTAAAGAAGAGTTCATACCTATTCTTATCAAACTATTCTAAAAAATAGAAATGGAAGGAAAACTTCCAAACTTTGGAATTAGTATCATCCTGATTCCAAAGCGAGACAAAGACTTCGCTAAAAAAGAGAATTACAGACCAATATCCCTGGTGAACACAGATGCAAAAATTCTCAGCAAAAATACTACCAAATTGAATCCAATAGAACATTAGAAGAATCATTCACCATCATCAAGTGGGATTCTTGGTTTAAAAGAGTGGTTCAATGTTTATGATCAATCCATGATACATCATATTAATAAGAGAAAGGATAAGAACTGTATGATTCTTTCAACAGATGCAGAAAAAGCATTTGGCAAGGTACAGCATACATTCTTGATAAAAAAGTAACCCTCAACAAAGTAACTATAGAAGGAACATACATCAACATTACAAAGCCCATAAATGAAAAACCCAAGCCAATATCCTCAATAGGGAAAAACAGAGAGCTTTTCTTCTATGGTCAGGAATTCCCACTCTTGCCACTCTTATTTAACATAGTACTGAGTCCTAGCCTCAGCAATCAAAAGAAAAAAAAAGAAAAGGAAAGAAAAAGACAATAATAAAACAAAAAGAAAAAGAAATAAAAGGCATCTAAATCAGCAAGAAGTCATATTTTCACTGTTTTCAGAAGATCTGATCCTCTCTGTAGAAAACCTGAAAGACTCCACCAAAAATTGCTAGAACTGACACACAAATTAGTAGTCATAGAATATAAAATCAACATGCAGAAATCTGTTATATTTCTATACACCATTAATGAAGGAGAAGAAAGAGAAAACAAGGAATCGATCCCATTTACAATTGCACCAAAAACTGTGAGATACCTGGGAAAGAGCCTAACCAAAGACGTAAAAGATTTGTACTTTGATAAATTATAGAACACTTATGAAAGAAATTGAAGGCACAAAAATGGAAAAATATTCCATACTCATGGATTAGAAGAACAAATTTTGTTAAAAGGTTTATGGCAGTAATGCACTCCCTACCAAAATATGACTAGCATTTTTTTTTGCAGAACTAGAACAAACAATCCTAAAATTTGTATGGAACCACAAACAACCCCAAATAGCCAAAGCAATCTTGAAAAAGAAAAGCAAATCTGGAGACATCACAATTCCATTCTTCAAATTTAATGTCATTCTGGGTCACCTTGAACCATCTTTCTCAAAATAATTTTATATACATGATAATACTCATGATGTAATATGTAATGATAACTTTTCTAGTTTACTAGTTACCTTTTATGACAGAGTTATTTGAGGTCCATGGGTGACAAGTGAGTCATATTTCCCTCTTTTCTCAGATGAAGAAGTCACTAAATGTACATCTAGTGTTTCTAATAGTCATGGTTTTCCAGAGTACAGAACCAATAACATATATCAATCTATAAGTGAATTATATGTATGTGTGAAGACATTTCTTATAAAATATTGACTCATATAAAAATGAAGACTGAGAAGTCTCATGATCTGCTATCTGCAAGGTTTGAAACCCAGGAAAGATGATGCTCTAGTTCTAATTCTAAATCCATCCCTCAAATCTGAGAATCAAGAGGACCAAGGGCAGGAGAATACCAGTATCACAGGTCGGGCAGAATGAATTCAACTTTCCTCTGCCTTTTTTCCATTCAGTCCCTCAATGGACTATATGATGCCCACTAGCAACAAGAAATGCCATCTACTTCACTCAGTCCATTGATGTGATACCAATTTCTTCTGGACACACCTTCACACATACAACCAGAAATAATATTTAATCAGCTATCCAGACACCCTACGGACTAGTTATGTTGGCACATACAATGACCCATCACAAGTCCACCCACTGTCAACTTGGCACCCATATGCAATTCCTTAACCCATACTTAAACTCCAAGTAAGGACCTAACATGATATAACTATGCTGTGTAAAACTGAAAATTCACTAACCAGAGAATGAGTTAAAATCCTTGAATGATGCTTACTCTTCTCCCTATCTGCTATCTTAAATGCTATGATGTCAAATTAACAATAATTAATTATCATGATATAAATTTATTACATTTTATTTTACATAAGAGAATATGAGTAAAGGGAAAGCAAAAATGTTATATATACATGTATGCATATATAAATATACAAAGATGTTGGTATGTATACACACGCACATGCACACGCACACAAATATATTCTACCCAACTGAGGAGTAAATACTTATGGCAATTACACTTCTCATATCTGTAACTAGTCATGTAGTCATAGCTGGTGTTCACAATTATCTCTTCCACTACCCATTCCACAATCCCTTACTCTACAGCAAACAACTCACTCATTAAACTTGTTTACCTTTGTTTCTTAAGAGTCTGGCTATGTGAAATCCCACCTGAATTGGTTTGTTGGAGTTTCCCATTGACCTTAATTACAGGGAATGGCACTGCTAAAGAACAACAGACTTGTCCTCATCTTCACTGTGGAGAAGTAGCCCAATTTCTCAGTGGTTTCACCAGCCAGCAGAGTAACTTCCTTCTTTGCATGATGATTCAGAAGAAGGAGGAACACAAAGTGGCCCAGTGCCAGTCTTAACTTCTTGCTGAACAGAATCATTGGTGTGTGTGTTGGTAGAAGCATTCCTTCCCTCGCTCTAAGACCTTTATACCAGCAGATCATAAAGACACAAGATGCCTTGTAAAAATTATGCTAGTGTGTCATTAGTGGTTAATAGCGAGTGGTACCACTCCACTTTTCACTATGTGATTCCTGGACTCATGAATCCTAGCTATGGGACTGTACTATGTATTTGACATTGATTTAGAAAATATACAGGTTTCTGGAAAGCCTTGCTGAACTATGCATGGTAATGCCATCTAGGTGGTGCAGTAACTGAGTTTCAAAAGATGATTCCACCATTCTAGTGAAATACCTGTACCAGGATGGAGGGGAAAATGGTAAGAGGAGGTAATTTATTATCAGGGGGACATTGTCACACTTTATTTACTATGAAATGAGTTGCTTAATTAGAAGCAAAGGATATGGAATATCATGACACTGGATAAAGAATTCTATAAGTCCACAGATAAGGTTTTGGCGCAACCATTTTACTCGGTACTGCAAATCTTTTTTTTTTTCCTTCAATTTTCTAGCTCTGAGATCTTCCAGATCTTCCAATGATGGAAAGTCATGTCTAGAGGCATCACAATTTCAGACATGAAGACTCCTGGCCTCAATCCTGACCTATTGAAGGAAAATCTGCATCTTCAGAAAAAAAACACAGAAGACTCACCTGTATTACAGTTTGGAAGCACCGATATATGCCACATCTCACTGAGGTCATTTATTTCATTTTGTTTTTCTCTTTTCTCGACCGTTGCCTAGTAAAGTTTCTCATGTATTTTCACATTAAAGTGGGAAGTTAGATGTAGGTCTGGAATTTCAGCTGTGGTTTGCATGAAGACAATTTTATTTGGGGTTAGCTCTGGAAGGGAATCCAGAATTTCAGCCTTATTAAAATCATCTATGATTGGCTCAGAGAAGACTATACTAATCAAAGCACTCTTAACATCCACATTTTAGAAAAATTGAAGTTTGTATACACTTCAGAAGTTTCATCTGTGGTGGAAAACAGTAGCATAAAGTGTAAGTTAAACTGTTAAATTTAGAACTGCAAACAATTACTTGATGTTTATGATTTCGGAGTCTGTAATATCCTATGGGACACCTGGACTTCTCATACAAATTCAAATCTACAATGTCCCCAGAAGAATAGCTTAGTTTTGTTCTAAAGGGAATCCTTGGTTGCTATTAAGGGAATTTTAGTTCTTCACTCCTTTCTTTTCTGGCAAAAGCACACAGTCCTACAATTGGTTGACTCTTGTACTCACGGCAAATATAAACAACATTTTCCTGAACCTTTTGTAGTTTAAATCTACTAAATGAATCAGTGTTCCTATGTTTTGTCATTCCAGTGCTATTATTTCTTTTTCTACTTTACAAAGCATCCACCATTTCTTACAAGATGTGGGTAAGAGAGAAATGAATTCTACAACATTCATTATTCTTTATATAAAAATTCAAAATACTGAATTATTTATTTATTTATTTATTTATTTATTTATTTTTGAGAGACAGAGAGAGACAGCATGAGCAGGGGAGGGTCAGAGAGAGAGGGAGACACAGAATCTGAAACAGGCTCCAGGCTCTGAGCTAGCTGTCAGCACAGAGCCCGGCGCGGGGCTCGAACCCACAAACTGTGAGATCATGACCTGAGCCAAAGCCAAACACTTAACTGACTGAGTCACCCAGGTGCCCCTGAATAATTTATAATAATTTTGATTAATATACCAGATGACAAAATGGCAGACAAAAAAATGTAAAACTCTTAACCATCTGTATATCTAATTTTTTGTGACTAAATCTGGATCAACAAAATACTTGTAAAACTAGGATTTTTACCTTAACATAATTTATATTTTTCTTTTTATTAATTTATATTTTTCTAACATAATAATTATAATGACTTTACAAGTTTTTGTGGACTAGAATGTTAAACAATTTAAGCTGAATTTTAATATCAGATCATGTTTACTGCATAAATGTTTCTGTTTATCCTGATTAAATGATCTATTCTCTGGATCACATTCTGTGATTTAAGTTTTAAGGTAAGTCATATACATATTAACTCCTCTAAACTTTCTTCCATTTCTGACAATTTCATCGAGTATTTAAATGTACACACACACACACACACACACACACACACACACACACCAAGAGATTTATAGAAAATGCCCCTCCACTGCTCTTCCCACTTTATGCTTGAAAGGTACATAACACAAATTAAATTTGAGAATTTTCACTTACCTAATGATTTTAGATTTCACTTAAGGGAATCCATTTTATATAAAAATATATTTAACAACTAGAATTTTGGCATTGATTATTTATGTCTCCTTTACATGGTTCGAGAGTTTGGCTCAATTTTATTCTGCTGAAAAAACTTATAGAAAAAAAATACTCCAAGTAAAACCAGCAGGACTCCTAGAGAAAGTCCATAGGTGAGTCTAACTATTCAAACTTAGATCAAGTCCTGTCACGCTAGGTATGCTGAGGATGGGAACCTAAGTTTCTGTCTCTTTTGACTTCTAGAGTAGTAATGTTTGACTGATACCAAGACCCTTGTGGTAAAGAGGCTCAGTTTTCAGCTATCTGAAAATAATGTGTATCTACTTTATAACCTCTTTAATGTACTTTCTGAAGTTTCTTTCCATGTCCTTCTTTCTACCCTATCCACTCTTCAGTGGATAGGTCATCTGGAAGAATGCCTGCAGCTACCAAATGACTCCCAAATCATTGTTTCTATTAAGCTTTAGTAGACTCATACTACTAAGTTCTCATACCTGGATATTCAGAGGGCTCTTGTTGCACAAAAAGGCCAACTGAGTTTTCAAACTCAAGTTTGATGACCATCTACCTGGTCACCATGTGTCTACTCTCTCCTTCACATTTAGTATGTCACGAAGTCCTAGGGACCACATTCTACTTTATTTTTTATCTCTTTGGCCTCCTCATCATTGCCAATATTACTTTACACATAAACTAAGAACTTTACATACACTTAAATCAACTAGAAAGTATTTTTCAAATGCAGATTATCAGACTTCATTCTTTACCCACTGAGTCAATACAATGAGTAACACATCACAATCTGTATTTTGTACAAGAGGATCCTCAGACAATTCTGATGTGTAATCTGGTTTGAGAGTCACTGGACAACAGTAAGAGCTTCCTAATTAGTATTCCTGACTCTAGTTTCCCCTCCCTGCAGCATATTTTCTACATTACAAAATATTTCATTTAAAAATTATCTTATGATGCTACTCCTTGTCTTAAAATTTTTTGGTGTATCCCTATTGCCTGAGGAATAAAGTTCGTCAAGGACCTCCACAAGGAATTTAATTAATTTCATCGTATTTCAAACTTCTTTTCTCTATACCCTCAACCATGTTTCAGACACAGAATTTCCTAACACACTCAGGTATCCCCATAAATTTACTAAGTGTGTTTAGAATGTTTTTCCTTGGGGTGCCTCAGTGGCTCAGTTGGCTAAGTGTTTGACTTCAGCTCAGGTCATGATCCTACAGTTTGAGGGTTCAAGCCCCGTGTTAGGTTCTGTGCTAACAGCTTAGAGCCTGGAGCTCCTTTTTCCTAAATGTGTTAATTCCTATATATTTTTTGAACTGAAATAATTGCATTTTCCATTACCTCAATTCTCTAAGTTAGTTTTCATATATTATACTAGTAGTAAATAAAATTAAGTGTATTCTGGTTAGTGTATGGCTTTATTTCAACTACTTTCTTTCATTTTTCTTTTAATACAATCTTAGTGAATGTTCTTTTTACTTTTATGACATTTCATTTCAGGGATCATCCAGTAACAATATGGATACTAAAAATGCAACAATGCTGACAAACTTTGTTCTCACAGGAATCACATATCAACCAGACTGGCAAATACCTCTGTTTCTGATGTTCTTGGTGATATTCCTCATCACTCTTGTGGGAAACCTTGGACTAACTGCTCTTATCTATAATGACCCTCACCTTCACATTCCCATGTACTTTCTCCTTGGAAGTTTAGCCTTTGTGGATGCTTGGATATCATCTACAGTGACCCCAAAGATGCTGGTTAACTTCCTAGCCAAGAGCAAAATGATAACTCTCTCTGAATGTGTGACACAATTGTTTTCTTTTGCATTCGGTGCCACCACAGAATGTTTTCTCTTGGCAACAATGGCATATGATCGCTACGTAGCCATATGCAAACCATTACTTTATCCAGTGATTATGACCTACAGACTTTGCACCTGGCTGTTAGTTTCATCATTTGTAGGTGGATTTATCCATGCTATAGTTCATATAGGATTTTTATTCAGATTAACCTTTTGTAATTCTAACATAATATATCACTTTTACTGTGACATCATGCCATTGTTTAAGATTTCCTGTACTGACCCTACAATTAATATTCTGATGATTTTTATTTTCTCTGGTTCAATACAGGTATTTACCATTCTGATTGTTCTGGTCTCTTACACACTTATTCTCTTTATGATCTTAAAAAAGAAGTCTCTACAAGGCATAAAAAAAGCCTTCTCCACCTGTGGAGCCCATCTCTTATCTGTGTCTTTATACTATGGCCCTCTTCTTTTCATGTACGTGCACCCTGGGTCTGCACAATCACATGATCAAGATATGATGGACTCTCTATTTTACACTGTAATAATTCCTTTATTAAATCCAATTATCTATAGCCTAAGAAATAAAAAAGTCATGGATTCACTACAAAAAATGTTAAAAAGAAATGTTTAGATCACATACTATTATCTGTTCTATTTTTTTATTAAAATCATGATAAGATTATGCATTAGATGTGGCTCGGTTTTGGTGACTATGCAAAAACTTTGCAATTATAGTTGCCTCGTGTTTAATGATTTGTTAAACGTGTTCATTTAATGCTAGAATAACTGAAGCATAAAACTAAACTATTTTATTCTTTGTTATATACTATACTCTTTATTATAGTTTTATAAAATCATTAAGTACTATAATCATATATTTTTTCAGAATAGGACTTGATTATGATAATTTGATACTTATACAGCCATATAGACTGGAGGCTCATATACATTTAACTCCACAATGGAGGCAGGTTTGTGTTAGAATGAACAGAGACAAATCCCAGAAATTCTGTTAGACATCAAATGATATTTCAATCCATTTTATTTGGCCATGATGAATTTCACTTCATGTGGGGATTCAACTCTCATATCACTGAGTTACAAAAAGAAACAGGGGAGCAATGAGGAAAATATGAGAAGGGAGTTAAGACAGGGAAGGTTGAGCCAAATTGCTAGAGATGCTCTTAGCCTAGGGTGCACCTATGAGAAACTGGATGCGGGGATTTGCATCTCACTGTCTAAAATGCCTTCTACAAGCCCTTTCTAGCTATGTGTGCATGTTGTAGGGTTATCTGAAAAGTTTCACAAATTCATAAAGCTAAGAGAGGATACTACAGAATTTAAGTGGGATGGTCATGGAGAAGAAAAGGAAATGGTCAATCTTCCTAGAATTTCTTTTTAAAGAATGATGCTATAAATAAATAAATCAGTAACATGTAATTTTTTATAATAGTTTATTGTCAAATTAGTTTCCATATAACACCGAGTGCTTCTCCCCACAAGTGCCCCCCACCATGACCATCACTCCCTTTCCCCTCCCCCTCCCCCCTCAGTCCATGGTTCGTCTCCAGTATTCAGTAGTCTCCCTTGATCCGTGTCCCTCACTCA